>JBBPBQ010000002.1:6801257-6849427 GCA_037974755.1 Cicer yamashitae
ATTTTATTAAAAACACATACATGTTTCGTTCTTGGTTATGAGATAAAACAGTGGAGAAGAAATATTAAAATATATTACTTTTCTGTTTACTTTGACATAAAAAAAAATGTTACATAAAGAAAATATATAATTATAAAATAACAAAAATAACTTTACATAAAAGTTTTTTTTTTGTTTGACAAAACCATATGTAAAAGTTCAATATGAACAAAATAATATAATAATTATTTAGAAATAAGTAAGAATATTTCATTGTCATTATTTTCAATAATTCTAATTTTTAGGGTTCATTTGACGGACAAGATGAGAGACATGATAATAATAAGTTATCATATTATGTTTGAATTAGTGTTTGATGAACTAACATGATATGATAAGTTAATTTATAATTCTATTATATCATGTCTATCTAGTTGAAATTTTTTATTCTGAATATGAGCTGGGTTAGAAACCAACAAGATAGGATAAGAACAATAGTTTACTCAATTATTTTAATAAAATATAATTTAAAATATAAAATGAAATATAATAAAATATAAATATAAAAATGTAAATCTAATCAAATAGAAAAATAATTAATAGAATTTGATATTATTAATAATTAATTTAAAAAATATTTATGATTTTACACAAGGGTAGTTTTGTTTTTTTATATAATTTAATAAATTAGTATTCACAATTATAAAAACATGAAAGTTAATTGAAATTTTAAAATAAATTTAATTTGTTTACAAGGTATTCTTGTCATTTACATAATATATAAATATATATATATATATATATATATATCATATCTTTATTTACATTCTAACAAATAAAATATAATTATTTGGTTATTCATGATTTTGTTCTTAAAATTTAAATTGTTTATTTAGTAGTGTCAATGGATAGTTTTAATATAAAATTATTTTACTACTTATTTAATTTTTTTTGTTAATTTATAATATTTAAAATATAATAAGGTAATTATTAAAAAAACTAATATATAATTGTTCACAATGGTAATTTTGTTATTTAAATATAATATATATTATATCATATTATGATGAGATGTGTATCAAATACATGACAAAATAAAATGTTATCATATGTGTATCAAACACAAAAAACGACAATGTTTATCCTCCCATTATCTTATCGTGTCTATTTCAATTAAAAAAAATCTTATAAAATTTTTTGAAATTTTTTTCGAAAAAAATCAAAAAAAAAATATATCATTTTTTTCTTGGAAAATTTTGGAAAAAAATATCGAAAACCATTTATTTTTGTGAAATTTTTTCCAAAAATTAATCGAAATACTTTTTCTTGAATTTTTTATATCTATTTTTCTTGAAAAAAATCAAAAGAAAATTCTTGAAAAAAAATTTGCCAAATGAATTTCAATTTTTTTTTTTTAAAAAATCGATATTTTTTTTGTCAAAAGAATTTCAAAGTTATTTTCTCGAAGAACTAGTTCGAAACCGATTTTAACTAAAAACTTATTCAAAATATTAAAAGTGGTTTCTATTGATAAACCAGTTTCAAACTGATTTATAACTGCATTAAATTTGTTTCAAATGTGATTTTTAAAAATTGAATTAAATTATTAATGTGGTCCAATTAAGTTTAATTTTTGTACCAAGAACATCCGTGACCGCGAGTTTGAAATTAGACATTGCTTTGGATGGAATTTGACATAGCAAGTTTGGGAGATGATATTATTGCTAATTTTTTACTGTTTAATACAGTTGGAAAACGAAAGAAAATAAAAAAACAAATAAGTTTTTGGTCTATATAAATATATTATATTTTATTTTAGTATTTTTTTAACTTTCTTTAAACAATTGTCTTTTAAATATTTTTCGTTTATAATTTTGATCCATACTTTTAAATTAATTTTTGTATATTTGCTGAATTTTTAAATAATTGTTGTATGCATGTTAATAAAATTATAAAAATATATCTCACAAAATTTTTATTTTTATTTTTAACAAATGATGAATTAAAAATGAATTTTTAGGTTTTTACCGCTTAAAAATTCATATTTAATTAATCTTTTATTAAAAAATTATAAATTTTTATAGAGAATATTCTTATAATGCTTTAAACATGTATTCAAAAAATTATTAAAAAATTTGAAAAATACAAATGAGTTTACTTAAAACTATTGACAAAAAATGTTCACATAAATCATTTAACAAACCATTATTTAAAGAATTTTTTTAAAGAAACTAACACTAAAATATAATATATTTCTACAAATCAGAAACTTGTTTAACTAAAAAAAAAAACAAGTACATCATATAATTTCGTTATCAACCACTTGGTGTATTTGATTGTAAAAAAATGTCATCTTAATCAAAGAAAAATTCTTTAACACTTTGAAGGTGGTCAATCGTATTAAAAAGTTGTTATTTATAGAAGGCAGAGACAAAAGCTTTAATTTCTCATATTAGTGGTTTAACCCCCTAAGTAACTTAATCCACTAAGTGCTTTCATAATGTATAAATTTGACTATTTTTTATGGGTTTCAGATATTTTTATACTCGATTCAATAAATTTGCTTTAAAAAAAATATAAATTGAAGCATAATAGCTAAAAGGCTAAAAATATTGTGAATCTAACATTTTGTAGGGGTAGACAAGGTAAAAATACACAATAGATTTAATGAGAAGAAGCAAGAGAATGCAATACCCGTGTAATGGGACATTAATGATTGTAATGGAACATGAATGACGTTTCCTCCTTAATTTGTTGAAACTTACAATTGTAAATCAAATTGACAATAAACATCCTACCTCACTTGCATGTATATGTGTAAATTTTGTAAGTCCAATTATTAATTGGTCCCACTTCACTTAAGGAGTCAAAAAATTATACAATTATGGTTAAGTGGACTTTATGGATCAACTTTTTTTTTGACAACGTTAATTTTTAAATAATTTTTTTTAAATTATAAAAAAATAAAAAATTTACATTAAAAAAGTTGATTTATTTTGGGATTTTCTTTTATAAATTTTTGTAAAAAGATTTGATTTTCTTTAATTTTTTTTTATTTGTTCCAAATTTCTTTTAAGAGAGCTTTCTAAGTGAAGATGTAAGGATTTAAGCCTTTTTGTTTTTACAACTTTACTTGCATGATAACAACATTAGAGTCAAACCTTCCACACTTTGATGTATTTGAAACTTATTTATAGTTTATTTATTAATATTTTATGATATCTTTTCCTAACAATTGTTAATACTTAATACTAATATCTTCGAGGATTTGAAGTATAATTTAAAGTTACTTTTTTCGAATAGTCAATTTTCATATGCAGAAGCCAAATATCAAAACCCATTTTATATGTGTTAAGAGCTCTGAATTGGTTAGCACTTGAAGATCACACTTTTTTTTCAAAAAATTATTAAAAAAAACAACATATGTTAAGAAAACACAACATGTAATTTTTAACCATATTTAATATGTATATTTTGTAAGCTTATTTTCACACGATGATTACAATTTACAACATGTGTTTTCTTTTTAAGCTTCTTTCACTCTTTTCAGATATATTAAGAAAATAAATCATGTATTTAACGTGTATATTTTGTAGATGAATATGTTCAATTATGACTTTTTATTAGATACTTAATATTAGTTAATAATATATTTGAAAAATATATATAAATGTATGAGAGAAAAAACTATGAATGACACTTTAAATCGATTTTATACTAATAATTAAGAAAAAATAATTAATTTTATCATTGCATTACATAATTATAACGACTAACGCAAAACAATTAATCAATTTGATTTATGTTGATTGTTAGTATATAATAGATTATAATAATACAGTCTATTAAACTGTAATTATATTCTAATAATTTGAAATAAAGTTCATATTTAGGAAATTATTTTTGTTTCCTTAAAAAAAAAACTTATAAATAAGAGCAAAAGTAGTAAGTATTTGTTATATGACCAATTAAAATTTTTATTGTCTACTTTTCATATAGCTTTCATTTCAAATTTTCAACTATAATAATAAATCAAAATATCTCTAATCATTGCATACTTTTTTAGAAAGGCTAACTAGTGTTGTAAGAGGAAAAGATTCCCTTAAATATAAATGAAGTTACTGTAACCAATTTTAATATAAATGAATTTTATAAAGACTAAAATAAAATACCTAAAATCAATATTAAAATATTATATATTTGTGGAGACCAAAAAAAAAAATTAAACAAATAAAAAGTAAAAAATAGTATAATATATTTGTAGGATTAAAAATATATTTAAATATTTTTTCGAAAAATTTATTTCCTTTATGTACTGTTAGTACTTTAAGTAGTTTCTACAAATTTGAGTGACTATTTAATTTTTTTTAATAACTTGTTGTATTTATATTAGATTAGATTAGATCGAAGTGAGTCTTGGGTATCAAACAAGGAAAGCCCATTAATTAAAAATAGCCCAAAAAAATCACAGGTCGGCAAGTGTCACAATTTAATATTCTAAATTACTCTCTTACTCAAAGTGAGAGACTCTGGATCTGAAAAATACAAAACGCATCTCTAATCACATTTATTATCATTTCCCATTTCAATTTCATCACTTCCACTCAACCTTTTAGTTTCAGATTTGGTGGAAATAATCACACGAAACCCGACCCGATTCAAATCCGATCACCTCAAATTCCGCCAGATCCGTCTTCTTCACGCACTCTCCGTCTTCATAAACACCGAAACCCTTCACTCTTCACATCACATTCACATTCACATTCAAATTCTCTTAGGGTTGAAATTTTTTCCGATGGCGGTTTCCGATGGCGTTTTGAGGAAAGTAATCCTCTCATACACCTACGTAGCGATATGGATCTTCCTAAGCTTCACTGTAATCGTTTACAACAAGTACATCTTAGATCGTAAGATGTACAATTGGCCGTACCCGATCTCTCTTACCATGATCCACATGGGTTTCTGTTCTTCACTCGCTTACCTTCTCGTTCGTGTCTTCAAGCTTGTTGAACCAGTTTCAATGTCGCGCGATCTGTATTTCAAATCTGTTGTTCCAATCGGTGCACTCTATTCGCTTTCTCTTTGGTTCTCTAATTCAGCTTATATTTATTTATCTGTTTCGTTTATTCAGATGCTTAAAGCTCTTATGCCTGTTGCTGTTTATTCGATTGGTGTTTTGTTTAAAAAAGAGGGTTTTAAAAATGAAACTATGGCTAATATGGTTTCTATTTCACTTGGTGTTGCCGTTGCTGCTTATGGTGAAGCTAAATTTGATACTTGGGGTGTTACACTTCAGCTTATGGCTGTTGCTTTTGAAGCTACTCGACTGGTTTTGATTCAGATTTTGCTTAATTCTAAAGGGATTTCTTTGAACCCTATTACTTCGCTTTATTACATTGCTCCTTGTTGTTTGGTGTTTTTGTCTGTTCCTTGGCTTATTGTTGAGTATCCTTCTTTGAGGGATAACTCCAGCTTCCATTTGGATTTTGCTATTTTCGGGACGAATTCGCTTTGTGCTTTTGCTTTGAATCTTGCTGTGTTTTTGTTGGTTGGAAAGACTTCGGCTTTGACTATGAATGTTGCTGGGGTTGTTAAGGATTGGCTTTTGATTGCATTCTCTTGGTCTGTGATTAAGGATACTGTTACGCCGATTAATTTGATCGGGTATGGGTTGGCATTTTTGGGTGTTGCGTATTATAATCATTCGAAGTTGCAGGCTCTTAAGGCTTCTGAGACTCAGAAGAAGGCTCAACAGAGTGATGAAGAGGCTGGAAGGTTGTTGGAACAGAGAGATGGGGAAGGGACTGGAAGGAAGAACGACAACCAGAACTGATTCAACTGGTCAATCTCATTTTTGGATACGAAACTCGTTATGTTGGGTGAGGAGGCATGTTTTATTTTCGGGTACATGTGGTGGTGTAATGTACTACTATTAGGTAATTGATTAATTATTATTATCTTTATTATTATGTTGCTTTACTTCTCCCTGTTTCATTTCAGTTTTTTGGTCCATATTAGCTGTGTATTGGTGTCTGAGATTGACGTTTGTCTCTTATGTTGCTGATACAGTGTTTCGTATTTATGATTAGATAATGAATGAATTCAGCTTCCTGGATGTTCTGAAAGTTTGTTATCACGTTTAATATTGAAAAGCTACAACCATTGCAGATTTTTGTTGTTAAATTAAACATACTAAATTTATGTGTATGCTTCTCGCCATTGCTGCATTTGTTCTCTATAGGGGCATAGATTGTTCTGTCTATCTTTTACATAGGATTTCATTGGAGGCTACTGATGGAATTATCTAAAACTCTATAAACATAGATCAATCATAGATACATTGTATACTAGATACCCTTGCATTCAAGAGATAGGTCAGTATTGTGTCTCTGGATTCCACGGATTATTGTTATTTTGAGAATTGATCGAGCAATTTCGGTGTATGAGAAAAAACTGTTCTCTTCTCAGTAAAACTGGCATCATCTCATACATATTTTTTAAGAATGACGATAACCATAAGCAAATATACAATGTCAGACCTCCTTTGACCTAGATCATTCACAGAATTATCTAAACCTGTATGAGTTGTGTGATTATGTAAATTTTCATGAGGGACCTTTAGTTAATTGGATCTGCTAACATGTTTATGTAGCAAGTTGCTCAATTTGAGTTGAAACTCTAGAATTTTCTCTCTAACAGACAAATTTTTAATATCAACTTGTTGTGAGCAAGACAAATTCAAGTTTGGAGAGAAATTAACAGCTGTATATAGTCACAATATATTACAAGTGGTCTAAAAATGCTATAAGCAGTACTACATGTCTACATAGACTTTGGGTTATATTATTTTTTATATTTTGAGAAAGGACGCATACTTATTATAGTGTCTGTTTCTGATCATGATAATCAATTATTTATTCATTTACACTACTACGAAATGCATTTTATTATGCGAGTAGTGGAGAAATTTTAGTAAGTAGATTTTCTTGTTTCGTCAACTGTTTTTTGCGCATACATATTTAGTTGACTTGTGTGAGCTTGATACATGCATGATTTTAGTTATCTTTGTACGAATCACCATAAGTACTAGTACTAGTAGTAGCGATACACGAGATGAGTAGTTACCTCAATTCATTTCCTCACGAATATCTTGTTACCTCTATTGTGGTTGGTAGTCATTACTGCCATTTCACGTTTCATTGTATTTACCTCGATATGTTGCTTTTGAGAGTATGTGTTGCATCTCTCTTTAGTTGAACATTTGAGCAAAGTCAAATTTCATTATCATCGTTCAATGAACGAAATTCAAAGTTTTAACATCATCACTCGTCAGCCATTAATGGCCTTGTCACAAACTTACAAGTAGTTTAAACTTGAAACATACGTTTCTGGATGCTTAGACGAATCTTCAATTACAATTATTCTTAAGTAATTTTATCTTTTTCCCCATAAAAACAAATTTTATCTTTTGTTAGTGGAAAATAGATCATTCCATTAAAAGTAGTAGGTTTAGGAAATTAAAATAGAAACCCATATAATTCAACAGAGTTAATCTAATGGTTAAAAGGGTCCGTTCCGTACATTGATTATTTACGATACGACAAAAGTATCTTCTGGTGAAAAAAAAAGACTGTTTGGAAAATGACATGAATTTAATCAAAGTAGTGGGTAGAGACGTCAAACAATGAATGAATGAAAGAAAATCTAACTGTAGCGTGGAAGATGGTTTTTTTGTTCTTTTTACCCTGTTCCTATAAGCAATAAAATTAATGGTCTTGGTCCCTACCAAAAAAATAAATTAATGGTCTTGGTGGTATTAGAGTGAGTCTACTACAATAATGGTTAACAATCATTTTAACAAATCTATTAGGACACCAAACATTCATTTAATTGTAAAGAAAAGTAAACTATCTTAATTTAATTTAATTTAATGCTGATATTTCAAAAGTACCCTTGTTTAAATTTGAATTATTCCTTTCCTTTTTTTATTTTATTTTTATATTCTCATGAAATTAGTAAGTTCCCCACGTCTTTCCCATCAATCATCGATACTTGAAGAGTCATAAGAGGTTATTCATGTCAAACATAACATGATTTCTAACATTTTTCAAAGAAAAAAGTAGAGTTTATCTACCCAAAAAAGAAAGAAATAACAGGTTTTTCATTAGTTATATCGATTAGAAGAATTCTGATTAATGAGAAAAGATAACAAAATGGTGCTCCTTGAATTGACGATCACACAACAAAAAACAAAATTGAAACAATTTAGAATTGATCAAGATGTGGGTGATTAGAGGTTTACTTTATCACTTGAACTTACCGCGGTGAAAACATACGGATATATGATACTAAAGTGTGTTTATATAGGTAGGCTACTGACCAGGTGATATAATAAAGGTATGATGCAAATTTGTCTATTCAAATATGCGCCAAAAGTTGTTACTTTTTAAAAAATTCAATGTAGTCTAATCAATTAGCAACAATCTCTAATTGATTAGAAACAATCCTCAATTAATTAGCACAGTAAAATAAGACCATCTTGTATAAAACTCAAACATTAATCAATTAACTTTATTAACCTAATCGATTAGTACTTTACTAATTGGTTAACATAAGGACACCAATGGATTAGTTTATTTTCTAATCAATTAATACGGACTAATTGATTTGTTGTCCTTTTTATACGATTTATTATCTTATATTGATATTTGAACATCTAAACATCTATCAATTAACACAAGTTGACTTTTAGGTTTTTAGGGACTAAAAATTAAATTACAAAATTTTGAAGTGTTACAAGATCACCAAAGAGACAACGGAAAAGTATTACTAAAGAGATGAGAGGAGACTACTAAGTTTCAAAGGTGTGTTTGGTTGGAGGAAAATAAAAATATTATTTTAAAATTTAGTTGTTTGGTTCACTTATTTGAAGGAAAAGGGAGGGGAACAAAGTCCCTCCCAAGTCAGTTTTAGCTTCTTTCCAAAAGTAAAGTGATTTGAAAGGAGACAACATCTTCTACATTGTCCCACCATTAAAACTTATTGTACCAAAAAAAAAAATCACTCCTCTCATTTAGTGGAACCAAACATAAAACATTTTAAACTCTCTCCTCCCTCTATTAAAGTCTCTTTCTTTTTCTCCTATCAATTGAACCACATGAATCCTAAAAGTTGAAGTAGAATATTTTAATATACCGTAAAATTAAACTAGCTTATTAGGAAGGTATCTCCCTTCTTTCTAGAACTTACATAAGACATATAAAACAATTTCTTCAATTTCAGGCTAAGAAACAAAATCAAACCAATCAATAAACTAACCCATTTATAGACTAAGAAACTAAAAATGTAAGCCATCCATATTAATTTTTCTTGTTGATGTTGAGTCCATGACGCTACAATAGATAAAAATATTATGTTTTTTTTTTTTTTTCTTATTCTTTTGTAATTGCTGAAACATCTGACCTTAATTACTTTGAGTTCTGCTCACTTATAGTTTATTAACATTTATTACTATTATTTAATTTGGAGCTACGAGTGATTTCTCTTTTCCACATAATATACTAATTCTAAGTGTAAGTAAATTACCCTAAGGGCCAAGATCACTACACCCTTCTACGTAGCTCGGTCCCTAACATCCAATGTATTTTTTTAGGCAACATCCAATGTAATATTGCTATCAAACAAAACATGTAAGAAACTTACGCACCCTTTCTTCTTAAATCAACTCATATACTCATTTACTAAATTAATTAAGATGTGATGTTAGTTGATTTGGTTGTTGACTATTATTTTGACACTATTTTGGCATTTTGTGCTTGAATATGTGGTAATTTAAGGAATTTTGGCATCATAAAAAAATGTGTTGTTAAATCAATTTATATTGGGAACTTTGCTGATTAGGCGCAGTAGATAACTTTGTTATCCAGAATTCAATTGATAATTTAATTTAAAAGCTCAAATATTTTTCTTAAAAGTGAATGGTTATAGTTTTGGATATATACTGATATAGTTTTGTAATCTTAAATTTTAAATTTAACGAGTAGACATTGATGGTGTAAAATAGTTACACATAACCATGAAAATTCATCGTCATGTCATACAAACATATTTTATAACCGTATTTTATTTATTTTTATTAGACGTCAATGTAAAATTAGTTTACATTCTCTATATAAACATTAATAGTGTAAAATTTTGTTTCAACTAATCAAAATTTCTAGATAGTCAATGAAATTAGTAATTACTAATTAAACTAAGTCTTCCGGAAGAATACATTAAAATATATAATCATTGATTGATTGCAAATTAAAAAAATACATCTTTAGAAAGCATCTAATGAAACTAATATGATAAAAAGTATCCCGATGCCAAATTTGAATTGAGTTGTACGTTTGCATGTTGTTGAAGTGTTTCTATTTGTAGATTATTCTTGATTAAACCTTTCTACCAATATTTGACTTTCTTCTTCTAAAAGGAAACTTCTCTTCCACATAGTTACAAGATACCAAAGCAATGGTTGAAAATGAACGTGCGGCCAATTATGATTTATGAAATGCCAAATGTGGCTGTTATTTACCACCTATGTTCAAGTGTATTTGCATAAAGGCCTAAAAAGGAAAAAGAAAATGCGCATAATTTGGGCCTTATAAATTAGTGATCTAAAGTCGATTGAGAAAGATGACCAAACATAGACGATTTTGTATGACAATAAATTGTGTATCTTGACTGTGTATGAACAATTGTATTTATAGAGTGAAGTTTATTCATTTTCTCTCGTTAGAGTTAGTGCCAACAAATATAAGAAGAGTCTATTTTTGAAGGTTCCAAACGCATGTACAATTGAACTCATTGGGTATGGTTTCAGACAAAATGGGCCTTGGCCCAATCTGTCACAATTAAGTTTGGTGATCGATGATTTTCCTCCTATTTTACTCACTAGATGCTAAATGGGGAGTCAACATCAATCATTAGGTTTTTATATTAGATATAATTAATTCTTATAAAATTTGTTATAAAGGGAAGAGCGTCTCATTTTATAAACACATTTCAAGTTTTACATCTATTTTATGTGGATTTTAGATTTCTTCCAAGAAATTATTCTCTAACATTTTGGGACACTGAAACAACTAAATAAAAAAATAGACAATCAAATAAAAAAAATTAAATTATTATAAAGAAAATGTTCCTCTTTAGGTTCTAGTTTTAATTTCTAACCCCTCATTTCTTTTATTTCATTAGAACCAAATGCAATTTACGTCTTTTACTGCCACCTAAAAGCAAGTGATCAGGATCTTTACGCAGATGCACGTAGTTTTTGATCCGTCGTTAATTTGAAATTTGATGGTTCAAATTATTAATTGAAATTCAGCTGTTAATTTAAAATCGGACAATTGAAATTGCAAACTGCGTGACTTAGTTAATGCACCAAATCTAACCCAAAAGCAAGCTGATGGAACTACTCGTTGATTATTTCATTTTCAGTCATTTTTCTTCTTCTTCTTCTGTATAGTGTTTTTGTGGATTAGCTTGGTTTATTCAAAGTTCAAACTTAGTTGACTTTATGTTAGTTGATACTATGAGTTGAATTTATGCGAGATATATAGTTGATTGCTGATAAGACGGAAAAATCAAAGAACAAACGGTTGTTGTAAAATACTCCTATTGAAATAGTGTTCGGATTATTTCGATTGTCGATTAGAATAAAATTTGGATCTAATAATTATTATCAACACTTATATTCCTTTTATATGTGCTGAAAAGACAGCAAAACATTCATGAAGGAATATACCATATATGTCACTCTAAATAACTATATCCTCTGATCTGACTCAATACATGCAGTTGAATTTCAACCATCCAATCAAAGTGGAATCACCTGTAGATAGTAGCTATTGTATATGATTAATTAATGATATCCCGATGCAGTAAGACAATCGATAGTTTAGGGTGAGTTTTACGATGGATTATCTTTATAAAAGATTTACTGTAGATAAAAATTTAAAAATTATTGGATATTTTCTAAAACTTTATTTTCAGTTAAGTGATGCACAAAAAATTGTTTAGGAAAATTCAAAAACTAAATAAATATAAAAAGTAAAACAATTTTTTAGTACTATATATGTGTTTAGGAAGTAAAACATTTATTTTATGGATTATAAATAAAGTTTGATCCAAAAACATTTTTAATCCATAAATAAATATAAAAAGTAAAACAAATTGAATAGTCCTTTGTTAAGTAAATGGGCAAATAGACCAGATAAAGGAAGAGAAGTACTCAAACATGATCCCTTTTTAACTTGATTTTGGCTCATTATATTTTTACATATATGGAATATCTTATTTTTTATGAAATTAAGTTTTTTTTTTCCTTTTAAAAAAAATACATAGTTATACTACACACAAGACACCTTTTGGTACATAAAACATTATCTGACTGTGGAAAAAATTGAAGTACTTGTATCTAAAGATACATACATACATATATATATATATATATATATATATATATATATTTATAAATACTATGAACTTAAAAATGAAATAATTCAATTCAAATAACCATTTCACTATCATAATTGTTCCATTTTCCAACATCCCCTTAACCTCCATTATCCATGCATGTAAATTTGTTAAGCTTTCAAATTTCAATACTTAAGTGAAAATACCATCACTTCTCAATATGAAAGATTAGTTAAACTTTGTTCTCAAGGCACTCTTGAGTTGGAACCTTTTATAAATGTGTTTACTTCGGTCATGGAAAACATGATTCTTCCTTAATGCAATCCATGAAAAAGTAATAGTTTCTAAATTTGGTGTGAGAATGAGTGTTACAATTATACATTGAAACTATCCTTTAATAATATACATCAAGGAAACATTACAAAGCAAGCCTGATTGAGAAAAAAAAGTAGCAAGGGCCTGAAAATGACCATATAATATGTTACAATTTTACACATTGAAGTCAATCTAAACATTATTTCTTCACTATCACACCAAGAGTACAAAATCAAACTCAACCCATTTTTTGAATGCATACATATGATATATCTGTCTATCTAGAAATCAAGAAAAGTAAGTATCCATAATAATACTGATGGGTCTAATTCCCAATCCTAAGATACTTTAACACTTCTCCTCAACTGAGGAACCATTATTGATTGCGCCCATTTGCATTGATGGCTTAGCTTTCTTAGGCTTGTACCAAAATGCACATACCAAAAATGCTACAAAATTAATGAAACTAAGTATGGTAAGAAGTGCATAGAACAAGTCAAGCCTTCCTTTGTTTATATTGTCAACTAGCCATCCTTGTCCATCTCTAGTCCCAGTTACTTTCTTCACAACTGACACAAGGAAACTGCTGATGAAGAAACCAAGAGATAGAGTTGTGAGGAACAGACCTGTGCTCATGGTTTTCATTCCTTTTGGTGATTGTGTTATGAAGAAATCAAGTTGTCCTGTGTATATGAATGCTTCACCAGAACCAACCAAGAAGAATTGTGGGACTAGAAGGAAAACACTTATTGGTATTGTTGCTTGGTTTCCTTTAACACCTTTTGCCACTGACAACCTTTTCACCTCACATAGAGAAGCAGCCACCATTCCCAAAGTTGACAACAGAAGTCCAATGGCAATCCTTTGTAGGTTGGTGAAACCTGTGACACATAGAAAGGTGTTAGAAAAACAACCATGGTTCAAAAGAAAATAGATACGAAAAATGTAGACGAAGAATACACGAGATTTTATCACGGTGTTCGACTAATTGTATCTATGTCCGCAATTGCAAAGTGGTTGTCGGTCTTTTCTATTATTCCAGCTTAAGATTACAGATGACAACTTGTGTTTAAATACTACGAACCAGTTTACAAGAATACCCCCAACTTCTAGTTGAGCGACCTGCCCACTTATGAGTAAACTATGAGCCATATCCTAGACCAAATATATGTAATGTGTTATTTCTTCATAACAAAGATTCGTTTGATCTCATTGGCCTAAAATTTCGGTAAATTATTTGTATTCAAATTTGGCATTATTAGTTGACTATACATACAAAGAAAAAGTGAAAGTGATTGAGTAATACTAGTCATTGATATATAAATCAATAGTTGATCTTATACGTAGATTGCAAGTTTTTCTATACCTGGTTTGCCTTTCATTTTCTTCCAAAGAGGCATGATGATTCGATCATTGACAGCAAGAGTGATTAGTATTGCTGCCACAAAGAAGACTGTGAGAGATCCTGCTGGGATTTGAAAACTCTTCACATTCCTTTCCATGGTGGAGGCTTGTTCAACTGAAAATGTTATCAGTTGTGCATATGTGGTCCAAAATATAATGGTTGTGGCCCATATTGGTAGAAGCCTCACCATCATTTTCACCTCTTCCACCCTTGTCAATGAGCATAGCTTCCATGGATTTGGACCAGAACCATATAAGTCCCTATCAAAATCACCTTCTACCACAATTGCTGCTTTCTCCAAAAACCTATATAATTGAAAATATTAAAAACAGAAAAGAAGGAATTCATTTACATAATTTCAATAAGAGTTTAATAAATATACACGGAAAGTGTAAAAAAGGTTTACACTGTCATCCAATCATATTTCACTATAGATGTTCATTAATACGGTTTAGGAAACAATATAAAAAAATGATAAGTCGAAGAAATATGATTGAATCACATACCGGAACTGATCAGTGTGCTCTATTCTTGAATCCTCTGAAGTGTCCTCATACAAAGAGCCAACATTGTAGGGAAGTTCCATCTTCCTCTTCTTTAGTGCTGCAACAATAACTTGGAAAATGTGGACAATAGGGCTTCCCAAACTCTTCTTGTATCTATATCTTTTTGTTCCTGATAAGAATACCAAAATGGCTATGATCATAGAAACAGAACATATTCCATAAGCCCAACTTCTACTAACTTCATCTTGTATGTAAACAAGTATTGTGACTGCTGCAAGAGTTCCCAAACTGATGAAGAAGAAAAACCTGTTGAAGAAATAATTCCTTTGGGAATTCTCCTTCTCATCTTTCTCATCAAATTGATCTGAACCAAATCCTGAAACACTAGATTTAAGACCACCAGTTCCTAGTGCAATAAGGTATAGAGCCAAGTATAAGATTCCCATTTGGATTCCATTGGCTGGCTTGCAACTTTCATTGCCGGCAGGACAAGGTGGTGGCCTTAGCTGTGGCAATTTTGTTGAGATTGCTAATGCCGCAGTACCCTGTAAAGTTTTGAATAAACCATCAATTTAGTACCAGAAGAAGTTACACTCTTCTCCTCATTTATCACTCAATTAAATAAAAATATTAAGCGATCTCTTATGTTTTGTCATATATGTCCTATTAGTCCTTGTTGTTATATATGTCATATATAATGATTGTTAGAGACTATTTATTATATTCATTTAAGGGATGTAAGTTTGTTAGTGGAATTTAATGGAAACACAAACAGTTATATAGTTGTGATCAGTAACTGAAAGTAACAGAAATAACTAAGTATAACAAACTTCCTTCCAAATGCTACAACATTTCAAGTGCTACAACACTTATGCTTGTACTAGATATTGAGACACTTCAACAAAATTTATAACAAAGATAACTTATAACTAGTAGTAATTGATGTAACTAACCAGTGTTTGTATTGCAGCAAAGATTACAATTGTCTTAAATCTTCCAAGGAAGGAATCTGCTAGAAAACCTCCAAGCAAACAAAGGAGAAATGATGTGCCCATGAAATCAGTCACAGTATTGGCTGCAGTTGAGCTTGGCAGATGCATAACTCCCATCAGATATGTCACCAAGTTCACTGCAATTCCCATTGTGGATAGCCTCTCAACAATTTCAATCCCTTTAACAATTTTAACAAGTATATTATACTCTTAAATTTCATCACATGTAACTTTTCTTTTTTTTGTCTATAGACGGAGTGGTAAACACTACTTAAAACTCACACACATAACTGTGAAGTACCGAGTTCGAATCCGAGATATTCACACACACAAACTACGGACACTTTTTTTTTATTCTTACAAAAATTAATTTTGGTATTTAACCACATCCTTAAAATGGTTACAGAAAATCAGGGTGATTAGCACATGTGCAATATAAGATAATATAAAATAGAATAAAATATTTATGTTGGTAAGCAGATACTATAAGTGAAAAGTGAATCTTAATCTATTGAAAATGTAAGGACAAAGTAGTCCACCCCGAAATCTACCTAAAGTAAAACTCAACTTTTAGAAAGTGTGACCATAAAAGAAGATAGAAAAGTATTCATTTTCTTTTACTCAATAGAAATATTCATGAACAAGGAATATCGGTATCTTAATTCACATAAAAAAGATTATATATAATAATATGCACTTTCTCCCTAGTCCAAAAAGAAAGTGACAAGACAAACTATTCTCAATCAGTATGCAAGTGCTATAGTTGATAGTTCACATGGTTTGTCTTTTAATAGTTATTCGCTTGGTTTGTCTCCTTCCTCAGCTGCAATCATAACCCCCAAAATTATTACTCTAATATTACATTTCCAAAATAATTTACAAATCTTAAGAAAATTACTCTAACTGAAATATGGTTTCTGCAGTAGTTAAGTAGATAAAGAACTAATATATTGTAAATTGAGATGCCAATAAAAAAATATTATTACTAGTAGAAAAAATAATTACTCTCTTCGGTTCCTTTTTATAAGAGACAGTTGATTTAAAATTTGACAAATAAAAATTGATGTATCTGATTTATAATTATAACCTATATGTCGCTTATAAAAAGCACATAAGAAAGTAGTATTTTCTAATAGTTATAAATACTTAAACAGAAATCATAATTATAAAGGTATCACATGTTAAAACCTTTTCATAATTGCTTGGCAGTTAAAACCATTTATAACATCCAACCACCACCTCAAACTCTTAGTAGAGTTCAAATGTCTTAAGTCCTTGTCTATGCAACAAAAAAGTCGGTGTAAATAAAAGTCTCACGTTAGATGGAAAAATGAATGTTGAACACTATATAAGTGAGATGACACATACACCTAATGTTTTTAGGTTTTGAACGAAATTTTTTGTCCAATCCACACGTATATTTGATCTTAGCTCAATGTGATTATTCCCTGGGGCTCTCATGATCCAACAAAAACTGATTCACGAGACTAATTTGAATTGTGAGAAGAGAAGATGCTCCAAAAATGGATACCAATTTTCCAAACTATGTAAACACAATCACCACACACCCTATATGGTTATACATCTTCACATGAGTGTTAGAGAAGTGTTACAAACCTAAAATAAGAGCTGCTGTCACCCAACCGCCAGTTTTGGACCTGTCAGCAGGGAATCCTTTATAGTCCACAGCATCTCCAATTGTCCAACTCATTTTCTTCTCCTGAAATATTAATACCACAAGATATTTACTAAAAAAGCCCTTGATGATTTTTTTATGTTAAATAAATCTTCCATTGACCAAAAAACTTATCACAAACTAACCATGTTATGAAAGTTCCAAGAAGAAAAGAACTCAAAGGTGCTAATGTAGAAAGAAGCTAGCAAAGAAACTTTACTCTTGATCTTGTATATACACTGCTTAGGTTTGTTGTGAAAGGTTCTCTATTTATAGGCAAGGTGGATGGATACAACAAATAAATAGAAAATAACCAATAAGAATATGAAAATGACATGTCCACTATATTTCATCTGAGACAGATCACTACTTGGTCTTTTTATCTTTCAAAAATAAAGTAGGGGATTAGGTTTATTTGATAAGTATTATTAGATTTCAAGGGAGTGGTCATGTCGACTAGAAATTGAAGAAATGTTAGATATATAAAATATGTGATATATATATCTAATGTCTCAAAGTTTTAAACGAAGATGTGGTATCAAAGTTTTTCTGAATCTAAAATGTTTAATTTTTTACTGCTTTTCTCAAACTCAAAAGAAATTAAATTTATTTTTTGAGGTAAAAATTAAAGGAAATGTCGATTGATTGACGAAGAAAGATCAAGAGGAATTAGTGGACTATGGGGAATGCAATAAACAATAACAACATTGCAATCTCTTCTCTTCTTATGTGTTATGAAGACTGTGAATGTGAGCCACTACATCATTGGCCTACACCTTCAAAGTGCTTTAGGTACCCCACTTTTGAAAAGGATCCCTAATCTATCTTTATTTTTTTGTCAATTGTCATTGTTGTTAGAAATTTAAGGACTTGTAGTTACTTGCTCCAAGGACTCGTGTTTTGAATTGAAGACCTTATAATTATAATTGCGTGTATGATTAACATTATTATGACTTTAACTATAAGTGTCAATTGTTTTTCAAATAAAAAAGGAGGTTACCGGTACTCACATTGCTAATATGAGGAATAAACAAAAATAATTTCTTGTTACATACAAGACATATACTTTAGAGTTTAGATTATATTGATGCATATACATTTCATTTTTGGAGGAAGTCTTTTTTATTTTGTTTTTGGTGTACCTCTCAACTCCTTTTTGTTTGGTTGAATAAGTTAATGTTGGCTGATTTTTGGATATTCCATTACTACAAACCACAAACAAGCATATCATCATATGATATTTTATAAACCAAAATACAAGAAAAATAACTTTTCTAAAATTGTACCAATCATAAAAGGTATGATTATTCCACGAGAGCGGCTAACAATACATATTGTACTGTAACACTTTTTCCATCATTCTTCATGAAAGTATCCTTGGATTATCACTCTCTTTGGTCATTGAATTATCCTTGCATTTTTCGTAGATTTTCATATAGTCGCCTAATTAAGGACCAAATAGTAGACTCATATGTTTAAGATTTTTTCTAAAAAATGATTTTTATATTATTTTATATTATTTTTTAAAAAATTAAAAATAAAATCTCAAATGAAAAATTGGTTTAAATAGTTTATTTTAAAATATGATTTTAAGTATTTTATGTATTTTTTATAACTTTTTTTGAATAATGAAATTTTAAAAAATGATTAAAATGAAAAGCTATTTTGAGAAATTTTTTATAAAAATCATTTTTGAAATATACCTTCTTAAAAAAATTGTAATTTTTATTATATTAAAATCTTTAATAATGAATATCAAAATTATTGAATTTTAATTTTTTTTAATTGGTAACAAATGAATCTAAAAAATTTATACTATTTTTAAGTAAATTTTCATAAAAATCATTTTTTAAATGTAAAATAAAAATCACTTTTCTAAAATTTTAAACAAACGGATCGAATAACTTTTTATCGGTCAGAAAAGATATGTGTATTTGAAGAGAGTCGCTAACAATACATAATGACTAACAATATATAATGTATCCCTAGCTAGATAGGGGTATAGTTTCCAAAGATTTTGTATTTTCTTTTTTTTTAACCAATATATTTTCAGGTGGAAAATTTTACTTCATAGTTTCATATTTATACTTCTATCTTTATATTTTTTTCCAAAAAAAAAAGTCAAATTTTATATTTTTTTTTGTACATGTCTGGATTACATAATTTTTTTAAAAACTTTTTCGAAACACAAATTTATTTGAAAAATTTTAAAAAAAAGTTTAAGAACACAAAATTTGAAAATTTTGTAAATATTTGTATTTCAAATAACTTTTTTAAAGTTTTTTAGAACACAGATGTGTTTTAGAAAAGTTGAAAAAAGTTTTTAAAATATAAATTTTAAACTTTTTTAAACACATTTATGTTTCGAAAAACTTCTATATAAATGTGTTTAAAAAAATTTGAAAAATACCATCCAATACAATTAGTTTAAACTTTCTAAAACACATTTGTGTAAAAAAAATTTGAAAAAAAATTTCTAATACACAAAGTTTAAATTTTCTGAAAAATATATATTCCAAATTTTTTTTAAAAGTTTTTCGGAATTCAAGTTAAATTTAGTGTGGTAGAATAAAAAATACTTTTTTGAAAAAAAAAAGTAAAATAGATAATATATATAAAATGTGGAAGTATGAGTATAAATATGAGTATAAATATGAGATAGAAGGTAAAATTTATTTGAGGTGTTACAAATAATTGTTAGAAGTTGGGGTGTCAACATAATTAATGTCTTTCATTTTTGTGATGCTTCTGCACATCATAAGGTAGATCTTGTTAGTTATTCAATCCCATACATTTCCACAATAGTAGGAGTGATGTGAATTACACACAATCACTATCGGTGGTTAAAAGTTGAATACTAAAAAGTGTGTTATTAGTACTAACGAATATATTTTTTAACATAATTAATAATAATGTTGATATTTGAATATCCCATCAATTTATGCCTTAAATTACCACCGTCTCTTATTTAGTCATTGAACTACAGAAATAATAATAAATAACTTTTTTATTATTTTTAATTCATCAAGTTAGTCTTAGAATTATCATTCTCTCAATTTTTAAAATAATTAAAGGACTAATTTTTTGTTTTTTTTTTGACAGAATTAAAGGACTAACTTAATAGATCATAATAGTTTGGAGATTAAAATATTTTTGTAGTTAAAAAGTGATAATGTAGAGATAAAATTGATGGTTTACAGTTAGTATTTCCTTTTCCTCATACAAAACTTGCTCTAAACTTTTCATGCCAATTGAAGTAAACCTGATGGAAACACGTGAGTGGGCTCTAAAACCCAACTGTACTAGTTTCTTGGTTAACCCAATTGTGACTTGCAATCATCTTAGCCTCATAAGCCAGTATACTTTTTCCTTTTTATCACACGACCTTGTGTTTCTTCATTGACTTGTGCTTCACATCGAGAGCCTTTGATCTCACGATGGTGGGAATAAGATAGATCGAATCAAGCTTTGTAAGGTCAAAGCATGTTCTATCAAAAAATTGAAGGTTTATATCTTTGTAATTTATCAAAAGTTTGATTTTCGTGAAAATATACATGACATCTTGTTTAAAAATTTATTTTATGTTAATATGTTTAAATAAATAATTAGATATATTTAAATAGATTAATAAGTTAATAGGTCAACAAAATTAAATTTTATTTTGAGATGTAACATAACATTTTAAATAATTTAATTTTGAATGACATCAAACTTCAATTATGTTATTTTATAATAATAATATTTATGCTATTTTATTTCAATTTTATTTTAAAATAATACATTTAAATACATCAAAAGCTAATGAAAGTTAATATGCTTAAATTATAAAAAAAAATTAACAAATTTATAATCTAATATATAATTCAAAATCTAATATAATAATAATAATAAAAAATATTATTTATATTTATTTAAATAGCCATGTTAGATAGATAGATTTTTTTAGACGGCTTAGAGTGTGTTTGAATGAATGAACTTTTTAGAGAATATAATTTTTTAAGAGAATTAAAATCCTTCAATGCAAATTACCTTACATGGATAATAAATTTGGAAAGTTTCTAAAATGAAGGGATTTCAGGAGATATTTTATCAAAGCTAAATTTAGATGTTTTTAAATACCACATAAAATCTAAGAATTTCAAATTCTCTTTTTACGTTATAATATATGAATGGTGAAATGGTTGTTATAATTTTTTCAAAATTTCAATTTTGATTCTATATGTTTCATAATTTGCATATTAGTCCCTATATTTGTTTATTTTTTGTAAATTGGTCCCCAACAATTTTCAAATTTTGGAAATTGGTCCCTAAAAATTTGCAAAATAGTCTCTCAACTTCTTCAAAATTTCAATTTTGACTCAAAATTAATTTTCATTTTTGCCCGAAAACTTTTGAAATTTATAAAAATAGCTCAATTTTAGAAGAACAATTCTTTTATCAAAACAACAAAGTTTAGAAATAAAAGGAATTCAATTGAAGCATTTGAGTTGTCCAGAATTCTAATTTCCTTAAAATTTCCAATTATCCAATTCAAACACGCTTTTGACGCATAGTCTATTTAAAAAACATTTGGCCTAAATGGAACCTAACTTACGTTAGAACATAAATCTCATATTTGTTGGTTTGGTCTATTACCACTCCTACCAACAATTCTTTTTTCTTTTTCATATTTTTATTTCTAGGCTTGCACTAATGTTATTTATTTTGATATAAAATTAGGTGTAAGTAATTTTTTTTCTCTCGTCAATTTAATCTAAGCACACACTCATTTTTTTTGTATTTTAGTAGGTGTGTCCAAATAACACTCCTCTCAGGCTTGTATTTCTTTGATAGTAAGTAACACCATTTGAACTTTGAAACCATGTTAGAAATACACAAGTCGATGGAGTGTAGACTAGTTAGTCATCGAGTTGGGGAGTGCCAATTTTGTCCAAAATGCTTAGATAATATTGATTCATGCATTCCAAACTTAACTATATTCATTCTATCCAATTCATTTGTTTCAATTAATAGATATTAAGTATTTGTGTACTCTAGACTTTACATTATTGGTTTTAATTTTTGGACTAGTTGTAACTTACATGTTGAGGGATATGTTGAGTCTGAAATTAGTTGAATGCATTCTTTGAGTTCCTATGCTTAATGTTTTTGTTCAATTAATTTCACATAAGAGATTGGAGTTCTTAATTGATTGAAAAAGTTTTTCACCATGAGTTTAACTTTTTTTTTAGTGAACTCGAATTATAATTAGTCGTGTTTAACCTCAAATTAGTGAGGGGTTAGGAAATTGCATCAATTGTCATTAGAAGGTCTTATGCCTAGTCTTATTTACCTTTGTATTTTATACCTTGTATATTGCACCCACCATATGTTTGTGTTAATTCATCTATTGTATTTGCATTTATTTTCTTATTGAGTTATTTAGTTTTGTCATACTCTTAAGTCTCAACCATGCCAATTATTTATCTCACCCAAATAGTTATATTTTTTTAGTAGTTAATGTTAAAAGCAATAACAATCCACTAAATGGATGCTGGATTTAGTAGAAGAAACTAAATTCATACAACATAATAAATTTAAAGTTGAATTTTCATTAACAGATATACTCATATATAGTGTTTGATGCACTTTAATTAAGATTATCTGCTTTGAAAATAACCTATGTGAAAAAGAAAAAAAATGAAAGAAAAAAAAATCACCCTAGAACTTAATATACGCCCCCACTAAGTAGAGAGTTAATTTTCCTATTATTCCCTCATCCTGTGTGGTAGATTGTCTTAACTTGAGATTTCTTTACTTGCTGCCAAAAAGATACGAAGGTTAAATCACTATTCTTTGCTTAATATTAGTATGATTTTCTGTCACTCAATCATATTGTAGGTCCAGTAGCAACAGGATATTCAAACACATAATGAGAAAAATACTCCGAGCAAATTAACATGTATTTGACTCCTCAAATAATTGATACTGAGTAGGGTCCAGAAAGTTGACACAATCATCTCTATTGTGCGATCGCATTCGCATTAAATGGAACAATCTCAACTTAATTTAATAAAATATCGACCTTAGTAATATAAATATAGATAAATTATCATTTTAATCTTTGAAGAGGTAGAATAATGTCACTTTAGTATTTGACTCAATCTGAAACAAATTAACAAAATTTAATAATTAATATTAGTTATTTAAAAAAAACTCAAATTAATTATCTGATCATCAAAATAATCTTTAAAAATATAATTTATTATCATAAAATATCTTAGAGATACAACTTACTTTAAAAATATATTATTTTTATAATATTAAATATTAAACTGACTGATATTTTAATAATTTAAAAATTAATTTAAGTTTTTGAGTAAAGTGGCATTGTGCTACCCTTTTTAATGACTAAAGTGTTAGTTTTATCCGTATAAAGTATACTATGTTGTTGTTGTTGTTGTACTCAAACACCCACCCCACAATCTCAACTTAAGATCCATGTGAATTGTACTGGTACACGTGCAAGCCACTGCCACACGTACCAACAGACAGCACCATGCTAATAATTGTGCGCCGTCCAGCCATTAGATCAACATGGAACATGGAAAGATCGTTCTCCACAAATTAATTGAGATTTGAGTGTAGTTGTTCAAACACGCTAGCTAGCTAGCACATAACCACTTTGTGGATACCCATTTCTACATATTTGTAGTATCTTCCGACCCAGTCTTCCCAAGTGGAGTACTGCAATATATTTTCTTATATAAAGTTAATGACACATTTTTTAATAGAGATATGTTAACAACTATTTTTTAATATATATATTTTAAAATATTCTCTTCTTTGAATGAAATTATATTGTAGAAAAATAAACATTCAAGACGGATAAACAAATTATCGGTGGTTGTTACCAAATTATCAGTCCATCTTATAAGAAATTATCAATAAATTATATTTTGCTTACGATTTTTTCTATTAAATTTGTGAGATGTTTCACTATAGTTTATAAAATATTGAATTTATAAACTCATTATTAATATTTTTTTTAGTAATTTTATGAGTTAAATTAACTGATAAAAGATACAAAGAGTAAAAAGCATATATATTAAAATGGTTAAAAATAATACACATTTATACATACTTTTATAAATTCAGTACATTTAAAATTATTTTGTTACCGATTATAAATAAGTAATTTTAACATTTAGAATAATTTAAAAATTTAGAAATGTTTTTTTAATAAAAAAAGCAAATGTTTTTTTAGAGGTTATTATTTTACAAATAGAAAAAGTACTATCATCTTTACACCGTTACCTACAATTAATTGTATTTATTTTGTAATTGTTTAAACAATATTTATTTACTCGAGAAGAAAAATTTATATTATTAGAAAATTTTCATTTATTAATTAAAAAAAAGACAACAATGAGTGATAAAAAAGGGTAAAATAACTAACAACAATTATGATAAGAAAAAAAGACAGATTGTTCTACTTTATTATTATTCTTTACTTTAATATTTTCTTATGGGGTGGAGATTATTTTTTTATAGATCGGTTGGCAGCATGATTGCTATAAGGACATGAGGTACTTGAACAGCGAGACATAAGAAGCTCGTTGCCGTTGACACGCGAGTGTGGCAACAGTCACACGTCCTTGTAGCGGCGAACATATAGAACACCGTTGTTGTGGCCGTTGTTGAATGTTCGAATCTCTTGTGTGGCGGTAAAGGAATTAAATTGTATGGATGATACAAATTGTAAACTCTTTTTTCTCTTTTTAATTTTGATTTTGTTTGTCCATTGGATTTCAATCTCTTTTTTCTCTTATTTGTTGCATCTAGATTTTTATCAAAAAAATGAATTTTATAGAGTGCTCATTTTATTTTCTGGTTTTAGGTGTTAGCAACAAGGATGAACATAAAAATGAAATAATTAAAAATATATTTGTAACTTCTATTCGAAAAATAAATAAGACAATAGCTAAATATACCGACACAAAAAATAATAAATGTATAAAAATATTAGAAAAAATACATTACCGATTACGCAAATTCTTTGGCCTCCTTTGTTTTTTCCAAAGAAAATTTTTATAACAAATTATACGGTTGAATTAGGATTAACATTTTAGGAAATAATAACACAAGTTATTGCTAATGGTAAGTATAAAATAATAATTTTCCTCTTTGAAATTTTGTCTTAATATACTAATATAATAATATTTTTTATATTTAAATAGTTAAATTGCAAATAAACGAATCCAATCCATTTCTAATTTGTAAAAAAATATTAATTATATTTATTTATTTTAATTTTTTGTTCTTTATTATTATTATTATTATTATTTTAAAATAAAAGCAATTTCTCCTTATTTTTTATGGACCTCACATAAAAAATTATATTAAAATAAATATTATTAAAATATAATAATATAAAATTATTAGTGAGACTTATTTAATGATTTTATACTTAAATCGTCGTTACAACCAACAAAACACATATTCTAACTGTACCTCTAAGAAGATTTTCGATGCAAAGAACTATTATACTATGATATACTCTCGCTCTCCCACTAAATTGAATGAACTTTGATATCACTTATTAGAAAAAATAGACACAGAGAAATTAAAAAAAAAAACAACCAAACACAAAATATAACATTTAAATGGAAGAAAAAACCACAAATATTATCTAACGACAATTGCAAAATAACACTGTCAATTTTTTTTGCAATATATAGACTTATCTCAAATTTTCTCTAACAATTACATCAATATTCTTCAAAATTAATAATTACCTAAATTACATCTCACAACATTATAATATAAGAATATCATAGAAAATAAAAAATTAGATACAAGTTTAAAATATTTTTCATTGATTCATGAGTTTTGCAAAAAAAATTATAGCTCAAATATATAACTTAATATGGGATATATTTCATTATAGTTGAATTTCAACCAAACAGACCACCACACACGTGTGCCGCCCGACTGGGCTGGATATGGACTAAGTGGTGTATAATTTTTTAGTATCTGAAAAATTAAAAAAACTATTTATTTGTTAAACAAAGTGCGTCCATTTTTCTCTCATCGATACGTTGTACACGTGTCTTTCCTCCACCGATTCAACATATGATCTGATCAATTCCTTCCTCGAATTCATGCATAAATTTTGCCCCGGTCAAAACCTAGCATTTTTCGCATTACTGTTTTCTATGGATTCGCGCATCAGTTTTCATCACGGTCAAAACCTAGAAATTTTTGGATTGCAGTTTTATGTGGATTCGGTTTAATTGATCGCACATTTTTCTCTCCTACAATTGTAGAAATTCTCTATAAATAGAGAACTCTACTCAGTTGGAAAAACATACAAAAAGTACTCTGATATCCGAGAATTTTCTCTACTTCTCCCTTTCTGCTTCATCTTCTTTTATTTCTTTCGAGTTGTCATACTATCATATTACGAATAGTAGCTATTAATTGTCATATTGAGGATGTAATTCTAGAACGATTTTTTTATGGTGCAGTAGATATTCGATACAGTTTGTCTTGTTTATTTTATCCTGGGGACTTCGTGGTTGATAATTTGTATTGCATAATTTGAACAGTGTCGCAAAACGTCTTAAAGAGAGCGACCTAATTCGCAACTCAACTCAGTAATATCTTTGTGACATAAATATATTTTGAAACAATTTTTCGAAACTAAAAAAACACCCTAAATTAGATTTGTGTTAAAGAAAACCAACCAATTATCACTGAGTTTTATTAAGAAGAATCGTGTTAGGAAATATATTCCATTATCGAAGCCTATTTATCAAGTAGATATAAAGTTGCATTTATATTAATATTCCTTTTCGCCAAACATGGCCACTTTGCTATCTGGAAGACACTTTTTTTCTTGATGAGGATAAATATTAGTATTACGCAACAACATGACTAAAAATTATAATCCACTATCTTACTTCAAATTCAACATGCCGCTCAAATAACAAACATAATTGGTTATCTATTTTAAAAGTTAGTTTTAGTCTTTTTTTTATTTAAATTTTTAAATTAAAAAAAAACGATTTGATATATTTTAAATGATGTTACACATAATTATATGATATAGAATCACTTATATGTATTAACTATTCATAGATTATTAATTAAATTATATAAATAAAAAAAATTGAACTAGATAGTTAAATTTTTAGATGGTTTTATTGTAATCTCATGAGTGTTAATCATTTTATGTTATATGTCACGTTATTTAAATAATGTTACTCATTTTCTAGTTAAAACATCATAATGAAAGACTCTGTCAAATTTTAAAATAGAGAGATCAATTTCATAAATTGATAAAATAGAAGATTAAAACTAAAATTAAATATATAATTTATATTAATCCACATTTACTGCATTTGAAAAAAAAAGTTCAATACATTGGTACCCTTTAAATAAGTTGGATACCGATATCGGCCAAATGTATTAAATAAATGAAAAATATATGTATTAATTTAATAAATCATCCATATTATTCATATATTTAAATATTATTTATATGATTGTTTTTATGATTTTTAAAAATGTAAGCTCCTAAAATAAATTATGCAATTTTCTACAACTTAAAAATAAACTGTTGTAATAATGTAAGAAAGAAAGATAAACAATAATATCAAATTTTGTAAATTAATATTTTCTAGAGCATTAAAATAATTTACCATAGATATATTCATTACATTTTCAAACAATAAAAATTATATTTATTAACAATTATATAAAAATATTAATTAGATAAACTATTTATATACTTAATAAAAACATTACTACTAATAAATTCATATGATATTCTAAGATTATGTCTTTTTACTATTATTTTTATCATAGTATAATTATTTAATTTTGACAATTTCATTGATATGTATAAGAGCAGATGCTACGATGTGTAAAACACATGTTTTTGATGAAGACAAAGGAATGTGATCAAAGTTACAAGATCAAAAAGAAGTCAAATAACCAAAATCAACTATGGTCAAACTTACCAGAAGTTTTATAAATGTAAAGGTACATAATGCAATCTAATATTCTTATATTTCAAAATGCACATGAGAACCTTTCATTTTAGCATATGCATCAAAAGAATTTTTAAAGTGTCAAAAATGCATAAACTGTGTTTGAAAATAAAGTTTTTTGGCAAAATACAAAGTTGTATTCGAATACAGCATCCTGTAGCCGAATACAAGTGATAAGTCAGTAGCAAAAACTGAATATCTGTATTCGACTACGAGATTGTGTAGCCGAATACAAGTGTTAAGTCAGTAGCTAAGACTACACATTTGTATTCGACTACAACCTCGTGTAGTCGAATACAACAACGAATCAGTGGCAAAATTCACTTAATTGTATTCGAATACAAGGTTTCGTATTCGAATACGATGTTGAAATTTTAAATAAAAACTAAACGTTGCAGAGGTGTATTCGACTACACACATGTTGTAGCCGAATACAACTATGAAGCAATGAAATTTTTTAGTTCTGAAATGGTTCTGGATCATTGCATATGTTCATCAAACCTCTAGAAACAATTGCCATTGATATGAAGTGATGTCTATGGAGTATAAATACCTCATAACTTCAGTTTATTCGCAATCAATCCTACTAGCAAACTTTGAACAACTTTGAACAATTTTCTGAAATATTCTCAAAGTTATTTATTTCAAGTACTTGCAATACATTTTCATATCATTGAGAAAGGTTCTCAAAGCATACTTGAAATAATATTGGATTGGTATCATTGTACAACTATTATATTCTTATTCTTAAGTCAAGAACATTTTGTTGGAAAATCACTGAAGTGATTATATTGTTTGTAAAGAAAGTAGTGTACTTTCTTCAAGTGGTCTAATCTAAGATAGTGGTGTGTTATCTTAGGAAGTGTGTTATAAGTTTGTAGCAGAGATCATAGGGTGAAATTTGTACATTTTCTGACAATAGTGGAAAAATCTCTTGTAGTGTGCAAGAGGGCTGGATGTACTCATGGTCATAAGGGGGACCAGGATAATATTGTTGTGTTCATTAAATTTCTACCATTTACTTATTGCCATACACTGTCCTAATCAGAAAAATCAATCACTAAATCTCTGAAAACAAGAAAATTTCTAAACACCTAATTCACCCCCTCTTAGGTGTACCTCTGTTCTTACACGGTGGACCACCTTTATAGGTGATCTATTGTAGATCAGTGCTTAAAATTCCACCTAAACTATTAATAATAATTGACAAAATTATTTCTAATTATAAGTTAAAATCCAATGATTTGATCATGTGGTAAAAAAGACGGATATTAGATCTAATAAGTTACGGATTCGATCTCCTACTAGTGTCATTGGAGGGAGACAAATATAAATCATGTAGTACGTGCTTAATGAATCCAAAAATATTATCTACTTTTGACTGAGACACAATCCGCTCACCCTATATTTTTATTAATAAAAAAAAGTATAAGTTAATGGTTACATTGGTCTTTATAGTTGAGACAATAACTCGATTAATGTCATTTCAATACGAATAAGGAAAACAAATGTATCTCTCAAAATCAACTCGTCAAGACATACCAACACCAATCACATCATCTTGTTCAAACATAAAGGTAAGAAAAGTCATTAACTTATACTTCCGAAAAATATCGTTATCATTGTTAGAGTTTTAAATAACTTTTAAATATAAATCCATTGTAAACCATATATCAAGGTGTTCCACCTTCAAATTTCTCTATGTATTGGTTCCTATAATTTTTTATAGGTGCCGTAAAAAATTTACCTTGAAAAAATACATAAATACATGCATTTATTAATCTCGACAATTAATTTTAAGATCCACTAATTTACAAATAATTCTTGTGTGGGCATCCTCATTTGGACACACACAAAGAAAAAAGTTGAAAAATAATAATTAAGTAATATATTTTTAAAATAATTAAATTATATGTATTCACACAAGAGCAAAATTTATATTACGCAATCACCAAATTATTTGTAAATAATTTTCATTATTAATTTGAGATCAAACGATTAAAATCAATAATTGTGTCTTTAACACTACAATTATATATTCTCTTCGTCTTAAAATATTTGTAGTACTTGATCTTTTTACACAAATTAAGAAAAGATGATAAATAAAAAAAATTATGATTTTACTCTATCACTTTTATTAATCATTGATGTATTTCTATTATTATAAAAGCAAAGTAAAGAATAATAATTTGAAAAGTGTTGTGCATTATATTAATTAGATGATACAATTAGAAATAAAAAAAATAATTACGGTAACATTAGAAATTAAAAATAGTCTTGTTAGACAAATTGCTTATGCAAATACAACAGTTATTATGGGATGAAGAGAGTGTTGTAAATTTTGATTTTATTTTAAAAGTTTTAAATATATATTGTGAGAACTATGGAATTATGTTTTACTAGAAAAATTATTTTGTTTTCTCTTATTTGATGTAGTATTAACTTGGTATAAATATTTTAGTCTTATTTTATATTGCTCTCTGGCTATTTAATTGAGAAACTTACTCATTTTCAAAACATGTGAAAATTTCTACTTCTTCTATTTTCCTAATTTTCTCTCTTAGGTGATATATTCCCCATCTTATATATTTACTTCTTCTCTTATTAGTGGTGTGGATGCAAATAAATTGTTTTCTAATAATAGTAATGTGATAAGACACTCCATAATGGGAAAATGTCGATCGATCATGCAGAATATGAACAGCTGGGGATGTGGTATAACAAGATAAGATTACTTTCTTTGATTAAGTTGGTGACTATGACTTGGATTTTGTCAAGAGGTGAATTAGTGAAGAGTGCACTTGCATAACATTATTTTATTCCCACTGCAAAGGAGTTTATTCAATATTTTTGAAATAAAAGTTAGTCAATTTAGTTTATTGTAGTGTATATCACTCTAACCCCTATATAAGTGTACTGATGTATCTTTTCATCACTAATCATGAGAATTTCACCTTAAGTATAGGGGTCTAACGCAAGTAATTAATTAATGCGCAAGTGTATGAATATTGTAAAATCAAATTGTATTTCTGAAATGAAAAATAACTTTTAAAATTACTGTCAGAAAGTAATTTCTAAAAACCTATGCAAACGTTTTTGGAAATATTATATTTATTTTTTTTGATAATAATTGATTCATTTAAAAAAATTATCTTAAAATAAATCACATTTTTTATTATTTAATATAATTTTTTTAATTAATTTACTTGAATTATTTTCAATACAATATTTTAAATTACGCACTTATAACATGGATAATGCATCACAACATCAATATTTAACAATAATAATTTGATAAAAATAATATTTTAATTTTAATTTATATACATATTTTTTAATACATGTAAAAGGATTAAATAACTCATTATCGTAAAATAGACAATATTTTATAATTTGAATTTAACTATAATTTTATAAAAATAGATTATCTTATTGTAGTCAACATAATTCAGTAAAAAAGAATAAATAGTATTCATCTTACATATCTTTTTCAAAAAATCATATTTTTGTAGATCAACGAATAAAATTGTATAATTAATTATGTCTATCATGAAGTTAATAAATATACAAATAAATTGACTAAATGCCTATTCCCTTTTCTAATTTATTACTTGATTGTAGAGGAATGTTTTTTCTTCCATCCATCCTTTAAGTTTTTTTGTGTTATTTTTATCAATATAAAAAAAACAAAGGAAATCATTGATCTCCAAAATGTCCGGTGGAGGTTATCTTGCATAAAGAAGTAAAAAAAATGATACAAGAACTAAACAAATAAGAAAGTCGGTGCTCAACAAAAACAAAAAGGACGGTGGCACAGGGATCTATATATGAGTAATTAACTTTAAATTTATGTGTAATAACACCAAATATGGCAAGTAAAATCGTGAGCGGCAGGATTCGAACCTGCGCGGGCAGAGCCCACATGATTTCTAGTCATGCCCGATAACCACTCCGGCACGCCCACTTGATGTGACGTTTTTATTTCCATATCTAGATCATATCCATATACAATTTAATTAATATTTTATTGATTATTTTTTTTTTAGTTAACATTTTGTTGCGAATTTATTAATTTAGTTGATGAATTAAAAACTTTGCATAATTATGACCAAAAAGAAAAATTGATAACGACAATGTGTCATCATACTAAAATTACATGTAATATTGAAGTAGAATTGATATTTTATGTGCAACATAACCATGAATTTGTATATTATTTGTTTTTTTTTTTATCTCTCTCATCAATTCTTATTCTCTTTTTAATTTTTCTCTCTTTGTCTCTTCATAATTTAATGGAGATAATTTATTTGACATAACACTTAACAAATATTTTTTAAACACATACGGTGATTTTTTAGAATTATTTAAAAAATTACGAAGGATTGTCTTTCTCTATCTATATTTTATATTTTACATCATAGTCAAGGATAAAATTAAATTCTTCCAATAAAGCCTATATTTAACCTGCAACCAAACTTATGTTGGGTTTGTGCTTTTTTAAATAAATTAGGTCAAGGTTTACAATAAACCTATTTTAGAAAACAATGTTTTTATTATATTAAATTATATAATTGTTAACATTTTCAATAATTTAAGCATACGACCTAAATACATTTTTGACATCTATACAAACTTATTGTAAAATAGAGTCAAAATGTGACTTTATAAATAGAGTAATAATTCATACGAAACTTTTTAAAAATTAAATCAAACATAAAAAACATGTTAAAAATTAAATCAAACATAAAAAACATGTCCATGACAAGAAGCACTAAATTTCTACGTGGCAACTTACATTTATAAATAATAAGTACTATGTAATCTAATTGAATAAATCTCTTATTATTATACACTATTCTCTTTTATATGTATATATATAACTCTTCTATAAATATTTCGTACAAAAATAGGAATGCTCATTACATTAGAGATAAACTTAAATCAGACGTTTTTTGGGCAATGATGGCGTGAACTATTGGAAAAATGGTTGGGAAATACATAGCTCAATAAAATTATTGATTTATGAAAGATTTCATTAGTTTTAGATTAGAATTGATGATTTCTATCTCATGCTTAATTTTTATTTTTTTTATAGGACAGGCAATGAAAAGTGAACAAAATATACACATCAAGTTTGCGTCACAGAAAAACATAAGCAAGATATACATGTAAGAAAGAAGTTGAGACCCTTCTCACATCACGAACAACATAAGAAAACACTAATTCAGCGACACATTTATTCTAATCGTATTAAGTCATTAATTAAAAATAGTTTATTATTCTAAATCTTTTAATAATTTATAAATCAAATAAATCAATTTTTATTGATTAAATTATAACTCAATTCTTTTTTATAAAAAATACTAAATTTAGTAATTACTAAGGGTCTTCACAAAGTCATCATTGAAAACAAAAAGGGTCATTGAACATCCAAATTGTACTCCTCTAGTCCAATGATATCAACATTATTTAACTCATTTGTAATTATCATTATAAAGTACATATATTTAACAAACATCAACGACGGCTCAAGAGTGTAATGCTACAAACAATTTCATCCATTTCACTAGCAAATTAGAGATCGTGGGATCTGGGAATTAGGGAATTTAAAGGAATTGGAAGATGACTCAAGAAGCTTCTCTATCAAGAATCGAATCAAATGAATTATAATTCACAACACCACAATATCGATTCAAACCCATAAATATCATAGAATTAAATGTCAAAGAAAAAAAAATTATCTAAACATTTTTTTTTCTTGTTAAAATTCTAACTTGCTATTGGTTTTTCATCAAAAAAGTTCAGGAAACTGATGTATCGTGCAGGTTTAGTTCCCTAATATGAACCTATATAAAATTCTTGTAAATAAAATAAAATTGCAATAAATTTTGACATAAAACTGAAAATTCTACTAGTCAAAGGATCACTAAACAATGTCTATATAAATCAGTTCAAAACATAGCTGGTACTAAATCAAAAATACCACACAAGAATAACCTTTGGGGTAGAAAGAAAATTAAAATAAGTTAACACAGCGTATAGGATAGCACAACAAGTCGTCCAGTCAAGGCCTCTGTAGGCGCTTTCAGCACAACTCAAGAAGCCCATCATACCATCATACGGAATATGAAGTTTTCAGATTAGCAGCTTCTCAATGGCATCCTGCATAACAATCATATACTCAGAATGCATTTTTAATTACTGGAACATGTGATAATAAATACTATACTTAATTGTAGTTTTAGTCCCCTATTTTCCGATTCATGAAATTGGTCCACCTCTTATTTCAATATCCGACAGTTTTTGTCTCTTATTCAGATTTTTAAATAAAAAATAATTATGTGACATGTTTTAAATGGCGTGCAATATTATATGATGATGTAGTATTATTAACATCCATGAAATTTCTAAAAAATTCTATAAAACTTAAGTTTCAACATTTAAATTATTCATTCTTGTAATTTAATTAATGATGTATAAATAATTAAAACATCTAGATAGTTATACAACATCATATTGTATGCCAAGTATTTTAAAATATGCCACATCACAATTTTTTAGGTAACCCTGAGGGAGGGACCAAAACTATCTGATTTAAAGTAGGAGGGTCAATTTCGTAAATTGATGAAAATAAGGGGATTAAAACTGCAATTAAACTTAAATACTAATATAGTTGCCATTTGGCAGCTACGTGAAATTGAAGTACAGTTAATACCTTTAGCTGCTGAATTTGAGATTTCAATTGACTTCCTTCATTAGTTGTCACAGAACAAGCAATGACTGGCCGGGTGACACCACAAGCACGACCAAGTGCTTGTTTTGATGTGACAAACACGTAGGGAACATTCTACAAATTTCAAAAAGATATTGTACATGATTAATAAGCTATACTTTGAATACATACAAAAAAAATCAGACCACTGTCTAAACTAAATGAATCAGAGGGGATGGTTGAGACAAACTACACATTTTCTCAATTGCAACACACACTAGCAAAGCTAACCATGTAAATTTTACTGATATTATATATATGCAGATCAATGTTACAAGTAAACATGGTTGATCACACTCCTATTTGGTCTGTGAGCGGGATACAACAAACGTCTTGCGACCTAGTTACATCCCTTGGAACGTAGTAAATGTGTGAGCACTGAATTTCACAATCCTGGCAATTCAGTGCAACCAAGCTACATTACAGTAAGTTGATTGATTATATTCCGTTACAAAATGAAATAAAGCCATAACCAAGCTTTCAAAAGTCTGCAATCAGCAGTGACTGCAATATCAAGGATCGCAACACAACCACAATTTAAAACCTTTGACATGACATAAATGATTGAATACGGTGTTCAATAGTCAAGGAACTATATAGTATATAATCACAAATCAAACATTTCAAAAATTTATAGCAAAGTTGTAGAATCTACAATGGCAAAAACAACAAATAGACTGCAACATGAAACAACCGCAACACATAAGAGATCCAACCAACAACAAAGCTAACATTATATCAGACTGTGATACAAAAAAATAAATTAAAGCTACAAGAACAATGAAAAAATATGTGATAAGTTAAGAATAAAATACCTTATCCTCAGCAAGTAGAGGAAGATGGAGAAGAATCTCAAGAGGTTCAGCATCAGCAGCCATAACAACAAACTCAGAAATACCCCTGTTCAGTGTCTTAGTGGCTACAATGAGACAAAAACAAACAAAATTAAAAAATCAAAAGAAACAAATACATTAAATAAAATTAATTAGAAATTAGGGTTACCTTCATTAGCACCCTTTTTGAGCTGCTTGTAGTTAGCAGCTTGTTGAACAAGGTCCATTATGGTTATTGTCAACTGAGCATCAGCCAAAGGGTATGCTTTAGGGTTAACTGCCTCTCCTGTCTGCAATTTTTCATATACAAAAACAAACCATAATTTAGTATCAAATAAACTAGAATTGAATTAAGACTTGGAAGTAAGAAAACAAACAGAAAAATAAATGGTACCATTGTTAATTGAGTAATGAACGAATACAAGGGTAGACGGCTAGGGTTTATAGTTCGTATTGAACAAGGATATGCAAGTGAGTCTGCAGAGCCGTTATTATAAGAAATAAATACCTTATATGATTGATTTAATTAAATAAATAAATAATTAATAAAGATATAGGTTCGCCGCTAATGTTACTAGGTCGTTGCTAAAGTTGAACCGGAAGCCCATTCTTAATATATTCTAGGCCCACCAATTTTCTGGGCTGGTTTACAAATCGTTTTAGAGATAAGAATGTTTCTAGTTGGTTTTTATAAAATGGCACAAACTTCTTTTTTCCTTTTACCCAAAAAAAAATACTAAAATGAAAATAATAAAATAAGTTGCATAAAATAATAAAAAGAAATAATACTCTCATGTCTTGATTTCCTTGAGTGATTATTACTAGTGTCTAACAATGATAAAGGTTAAGTGATACATGATTTACAGAAATTTCTATGGACTCCTATAGATTAAAGAGTGACAGATACGTGAAGATCAAAAGGTGTTTTTATAAAAAAAAAAAAAAAAAATTGGATAAAAGGAAAAATTTTAAAGGTATTTCTATAAATTTATATAAACCAATCTACTTCAAGTGAAATTTTCACATTTTTTAAAAGCTCAACAATTCAAAATCTTAGAATTTAGTTGAATATAATACTCAACAATCAATCATTTGATGTTATCTCATTATTCGATTTTTATTTATTTTTAAAATAATTTATATTTTGTATTTGATTTACTTTATGAATACCAGTACCCACTCTTCTTTCATAGATACTTAAACATTCTACTATTTTAAAATCATGGTGAAAAACAAAATCATTTGCATGAATTGTCCGGTTCACTTGTTCTTAGATTAATGAAAGATAGTACCTTTATGATGTATATTTCCTATTCCTTTTCTCTTTTTGACTCACCCTCCACTTCGTCTTCTTTTTTATTCATCTCTACAACCAAAATTTTCTCATAATCTTTTATGTGTTTCATGATTGCACGTTTAATCTGAACGATAATGATGTGGTTAACTCATATTTAAGTGTAATGTTTAATTTGTACGGTAGTGATGGAATTAACTCATATTTCATGTTTTGACCAAAAATGTAATTCGAGTTTGATGTTGCAAGTGATGGATCCCAATTCAACAAATATTTTTCATATTTGTTCATTATTTAATCAGTATCAACCCCATCTTTTATGTTATTTTACCAATATCAATTTAGTTCTTGATCTTATTTTATATGTATCAATTAGGACATTCATGTTATTTTAACATTGTAAATTAGGTTATTTATCTTCTTTTACTAGTATCAATTAGGTATTTTTGTTATTTTAGCCGTTTCAAAAATATCTTTTTTTTTTTTTTTTTCTTTCTATAACCGTTTCATTTGTATCCATTATTAACACCATTATTGATATTTATTGATATCTCTGCAATTTTAAGATTTACATTAAACTTGATTAACATTAATTGTTTGTTCAACACATCAATACACTTGATTACATCAAGTACATCACTTGAATCCATCAACTACACTTAATCATCAAGTGACTACATCAACAACACTTATATGACACCAATACACTTGATCCTACGGAACCAATACATAAACTCCAAAAGCTACACTCAAATGTTCATGTATCACACAAATTAAAGTTAAACACCATACAAATAACAATCACAATCTTGATCAAAATTTTCACTCCCACGCATCTTCATTATTGTCCTTCAATGTGTCAATATTTGCATTTTGTTTTGCTAACGTTCTCCACATTGGGGCACAACTTAAAGGAACATCTTTTGAACACCAATCAAATAAATTACAACCATATTCAATGTATAACCCTACACATAGAACACCATTACAAATAAAAAACATGACATTTAAGATAATTTGGATAAAAATATCTATAACACATACCACAAAATTTCAATAACCTAGGATTTTCTTCCTTTGTTGGACCCTAATTTTGTAACAATTTGAACAACTGCTATAATTTCACAACAACATTTAGGCATGAATTCATCATTCCTTTTATTTTATATAAATAGCACATCGTTCTGTGTGAATGCGAAATATAATCTCTAAATGAGGACATTGCTTCAATAATTTGAGAGTTCTCTAGTTTTATTGGTTCCATATTTGGGGACTTAGATTTAAGGAAGAAATGGATAAAGGAATGGGCGATGTCAGACATATTGTGATTCATCTAAGTTATAAGCCACATAATCTATAAAATGCCACACATGCAATTTTTTTAATGGAATATGTTAAAAAGGTTAACATTGCAAATAAATAATAATTTAAAACCTTAAATTGCACACAAAATATAACACAAATGACTTAATCAAAGAAAAATAAATAAAAGACAGGAAGCAAAAATTGAATTAAATATAAAGACGAAATGTGTAACTTTGCCTCTGTTTTATCTTTGTGAATCTCTTTAAATTTATCTCAGTTTTATCCATCTTTTGTGGGTAACAATTAATTATTAATAATCTAAAATCCAATCAAAGAAACAATTGGATAATTCAAATGAAAAAGAAAAATTGAACAAGATTTCAAATAATAAATTTGAAATTGATTTGGTTCTCTTTCTCTCACTCAGATTATTTAAGATAGTTACCCTCTGATCTAATATGGATCTTCTCTGACAATACAATTGTGCATCAATTTTTGTTAATATTTAACTAGGACAGCATACCACTATTGCATGTGTGTTAACACTTTTTTCTTCATAAAATTAAGCTGTTAGAAAGTTTTTAAATCATTTGTTTCAACACAAATTTGTAAAACCTGGCCTAGTTGGATTTAGATTTTTCAGTAAGTCCTCCAAATGTTATTTCTAAAGATAGTGGCAGTGGCACCAATTTTCCAGGTTTTCAAGAATTAATCAGAGGTGAAGCGTTGGAAAATGTTGAGGAAAGCGTTGGCATAATGAATTGAAAGGAAGAAATTTGAAGAAAGCATTGGTTAAAACTCACTAGTGGGGCATTAATTGCTGGTGCAGTGTCAATAAACTGTTGTGGCACCCTTGAACACCCTAAGGACACATTTATTTGATGGAAATAATACAATCTTCCTTGGAAGTTGATGGATGGAAAGGAAAGGCTTCTTCATAGGCAACTTTGTAAGTATTATCTTGCTCCTATTTCATGGTTAGTTTTTATTTATTTTACATTTCCATTGTTTGGAAAGTCTTGATTGACAGATGATGTGTGAAAACTTGCTTTAGGAAAAATAGTTCATATAATTTTGGAGTGAATATGTTACTTTTGAAATCAGCTTATGCATCTCACGGTCGTGCAAATACTTAATTGAGTTTCGAACTTCACAATAACTAACGATTATATTAACCGGACCTTGGAGAGTTGTAGTAATTTACCCATCATAAAGACACATAAAAACAAATACAGCGCAGTTAAACAGTAATGGCTTGGCAAATATCCCAAAAAACACCCGATTCAACATTCACTTGCTAAAATTATCTTAAGTATTTGAAATGATATATAAATTGAATAGTTTATATAACAAATCTGACCATAAAAGCAAAAGATAAATAGTACAACTAAGCAAATTCTTAAGATAAATGTTCCAAATCACATATCGAGAGCTCACCCTTGCAAGTGATCATCCTATCCACTAAAAAGCAGGGGCTCAACCAAAAAATATTCAATAAGACAAAGGTCTGCAAATTTTGAAGTACCTTAAAGTTAGGGGGCCAAGCTATTTGCATTTCGGCATCACTGTATACATCAAAATAAATAGCAAAAAAAAGGATGCAACCAGCAGGATACTAGACTAGTTAGTCCCAACCAGTGGGCACAACAGTTGCATAACCACATGGCCCATTACCATCACTACCTTCAAGTAAACCAGAACAATTGTAATTATGACTTCCCGCAAAAACTGTATTATTTGTGGTGTCATAAGAGTAATTGTTAGAGTTTTGGATTTCTAAAGAGGTATCAATATAAGATGTTGCAGCATGGTCTCCATTGCTGTAGGAACTGTTGTAGTGGTAATTCTCCACTTGCTGAGGGACATTATTGAAATCACGATCACCATAATTGTTGTAAGTACTGTTGTATCTGTTGTAGTTGTAATTATCTGCCACGGGTTCAGCTGCAGTCCGGAAATCACGACCTCCGTAGTTACCTCTCCAGGGCCTTTGAGGTCCATTGCTGCGATCACCAGGTGCTGAACTCTCGGAACATTGGAGGAGCCATGAGGGAACTTCTTGTTTTGCTTCCTGCAAAAGGCTAACAAGAGCCTTTGCCATAGGCAAGTTCTTGTTGCTGAAGAAAGCAGTTGCCAAACCAGATTGACCAGCACGGCCTGTTCTACCGATTCTATGAACATAGTCATCTATGTCTCTAGGCAAATCAAAGTTAATTACATGAGCAACATGAGGGATATCCAATCCTCTAGAAGCTACATCAGTTGCAACCATTATTGGTGTATGACCACGTTTAAAAGATCTTAAAGCTCTTTCCCGCTCCTAAAATACAATGCATCAATCAATAAATTAATCAAATAATAGTACATCTTCCAAGTAATAAAACAAAGAACAAAATTAATAATTGACACAAGTTTACATTAATTTTAGTGGTGCAAACATAGAATAGATGTCACAATCAAGACAGTGTTTTGGATTGTATAATCAAAGTGTTGGATTTGAATGCATAAGGGACCACAAACATCATACCAAATAAAGAATAAGTAACTGCAACAGTAGCTAATACAACTAAACAGGCACATGACATGCATTGAATACACAATAAAGATTACGGCAGAAAGAAAGCAAAAGAACAAAAGATACTAACCATTTGAACCTTGTCACCATGTATAGCAATAGCTGGAAACCCACTTCTGCACAACCAGTTTTCTAAAGCATCAGCTCCTTTCTTTGTTTCAACAAATACAAGAGTTAAAGCAAGCTGCATTGCATTGAAAAATAGATTATCCAACAGAGTACTTCATAAACAGCTAGTATTCTAACTCCAATAATTGTTGTTCAAAGAATCAATAATTCATCAAAAGCATTTTTACCTTCCCATTGACTACATTGTGTCGGAGAAGATCCACAAGACGGTTTCGTTTTTCCATGTCCTGTACAGATTCAATTTTCTGTGCAATCAGTTCAGTGCTTGAACCAACCCTTCCAACAGCCAAGAACACATAGTTTGATAAAAAATCAGATGCCAGCTTCTGCAGTAGGCAGCAAACAACAAAATCATTATACAATTCACAGACCAATTGAATACTACAAGTCTAAAACATCACAATACACAACAATTAGACATTATAAAGTAAACAGTTCACGAATCATGTATAACATCATTAGAATTAGTAACAAACAAAGAACTAAATCACAGGAATAAAAGTTAATCAAACCTGTATATTATCGGGAAAAGTAGCACTGAAAAGCAATGTCTGTCTGGCGCCCGGAGGAGGCATATGCATCTGCTGCACAATATTTCGAATTTGATGCTCAAATCCCATATCCAACATTCTATCAGCCTCATCCAAAGCAAGAAATTGAATCTTCTTTAATGAAACCCTTTCTCTCTCAATCATATCAACCAAGCGCCCAGGAGTTGCAACCAAAATATCAACGCCTCTCTCCAAAATCCTTAACTGTTTACAATTACAAACAATAAATAGCAATGCCCACAATCATAATGCATAAACCAACAACAAAAACAATAAAACAGAACACAAACCTGCTGACCAATTGGAGCACCACCATAAGCAACAACAATCTTAACTCCTGTTTGATAGGCAAACTTGCTTGCTTCAGCATGTATCTAGGAAATTTCATTTTCAAACATAAAAAAACAAAAAATGAATTAAACTATATAATTATATAATTTGAACTAGCACACATTATAAATTCAAAGAGATATAATAATAATAAAAGAAAAGAAAATGAAAAGAACCTGGCACGATAACTCCCTAGTTGGAGACAAGATGAGTGCACTGGGATATGCAACAGTAGACCCACGTGGTATAGAAGACAAGTCATTAGCCAAACGACACTTCATTATTCCAGATATAATAGGGAAACAGAAAGCTGCCGTTTTACCGGAACCAGTTTGCGCACAAGCCATAAGGTCGCGTCCAGCAACAGCAATGGGGATCGCGTAACGCTGAACAGGGGTAGGTTTCACATACTTACATCGCTCAATGTTACTCTTTAAGTCATCGTGAAGGTCGGTTTCCGCGAAGACATTTACCGGAGGAGGAACGTTCTCTCCAGTTGCCTCCACTGGTACAGATTCGTACGCTTCGAAATTCGCAACGACACCGTTTTCTGTTTCGGCGTTTGTTGCAAATGGTGAGCGGTTGTTGCGGTGAGAGGGATCGTAGTATTGTGGTTCTTCTCGACGAGGAGGAGGAGGAAAACGGCGTGGTGGAGGAGCGTAACCGCCTCGACCACGTTGTCTGGGAGCGGGGCGATGGAAAGAGTAAGATGAATCATCGGATGGAGAGAAAGAGGTTCGATTGATGTAAGGAGGAGGGATGTTGCTGTTGCTGTTGATATTATTGTTGGAACGGAAATGAGGAACGTAGAGTGGTCGAGAAGGGCGAGTTGGTTTGTGCGCAGTAGAATCAGACCACGCCATAGTCGTTGTTTGCTTGGAAAATGAAAACTGTTTTAGGTTAGTGTAGAAACAACAGAAGAAAATGACATTTGTGATACAAGATGGAATAGTGAGTGTGTTAATAGTGAGGTTGAGAAGTGAAAACGACGGGTGCGATGAAGAGATAGTTCTTAATTAAATTAAGTAATTCATTTAATAATTACTTTGGTCAAAAAATAATAATTTAATAATCAATAACCTTCCATTCTTTATTATCAAAATATATATTAATGAAAGTTATTCAATTAATAAATCTGTGTGCAATGTATTTATTTTTACAACTTTATTTGTATAATTATTGATATAATAAAAAATTATTTACTTTTTTTATTAATAGATTAAATATAAATATTGTTGTTAAATAGATATTAAATTGTGTGAAAAGTGGAAAATAGAAAAAATAAAAGATTTTAAAATTAAGAATGAAAATAGGAAATGGTGGAATAATGGAATGGGAATGGAATGAAAAGAAATAGAGGGGAAAGGGATCCTGGAAGGAGCATTGTTGGTGGTCATGTGAGACATCCATTATGGGGCCCATGTGACACGTGGCAAAGAGGGGTTCGGCGAAAAGCTGTTGGGCAGAGGAATAGACGAGTAGGGTATTTGCAGGGGTCTGAACTATGAATTTAATGTTGGCTTTGGTGAGTGGATGAGTTTCCAACAATAAACCAAACGCGTGGACCCCACTTTCTTTAATATTTGTTACTATATGCGGCGATTGTATTCTCGGTGTTATAATGCTTTTTTTCCTCCTTGTTTGGGAAAAGGTAACCATCTCTGTAGAAATACTCCGGTCATTTCAAATAAATGTTTATTAATTTTTTTACGTATATATTAAAAGGGTTATAAATATAAGAAAAATAATATTTGATAAATAAAATATAGTCATTTTGCTAAATTATTTTTATTTTTAACTGATTATTTATATTAATTATTGATGTATTTTTAATTATCATAAATATAAAATAGAATAATGTTTTAAAAATAATGTATATAGTGATAATTGGAAATTACAAATAGAAAAATGATATTCATTTTAAAATAATTTTTTTAAAATTAACATTAATTGTTACATGGATTAAATATTTTAAAAATTGATATATCTAGTATACATTAATTTTTTTTAAGTATCATTTTTATTTATATTTTGTTATTAAAATATACAAAATATACTAAATAAAAAGGTTACTTCTTAAAAACAAAAAAGGTTAAAGTTCAAAGGGGCTGATAAGTAACGTGAAGATAATAGAAATGCAAAACTAATTTTAAATTTACTTTTGCTTATTAGATACTTGTTATATCAGAGTCTCCTTCTAATAAGTTTAAGCACCTAAATGAGTTTAAGTAATTATTTTATTTCTCCTTTGATATTCAGTCCTCCTTTGTACAATTTTTTTTTTTGTTAAATTACATTTTTTTCTTTCCATTTTACTCCACTGCTAGACATAGTTTGAAAGTTTGGAGTGGAGGACTTAGAAAAGAGGGAAAGATAGATGAATAAAAAAAATGACTACTTTTTCATAATAAAATCAATTTTTTAAATATTAATTAATTTTAAAATTTTTAATCTCTTTATTACAATTATATAAAAAAGATAGAATATGAAAATTAGTACAAAAATTGGTTCAAATGAAAATTTGTCTTTGGTAATTTCTTAAAAAACTATCTTTTATAACTAATTCTTTTAAGAAAATAATTTTCACCGCGATAAAATAAACATAAAACAATATTGTTTTTCTTTTTAATTTCTAAATTATTAAATATTAAAAATCACTGTTTTTATAATGTGTAACAAACAAACTATTTATATAAGAAAATAGTTTTGTAGAAATAATAAACTAATGTTTATAATTTTTTTTTAAGTATTATAAGAATATATATAAATAATTTGAAGAAAATATCTAAACACTAAAAAATCTTCCTCCAATTTTTTCTTTTTTTGTCTTTAAATAAAAAAGTATAATTACAATAAAAAAAATTATTCACAACTGTAAATACCAAATTTAAATTCAAGACGTCATATTCATCTTAACAAATATTGGTCCAATATTTAGTTCCCTGGACTAGGGAAAATTTTGGAACTGTCAAAGCTCTCACTCTCTGAAAGCTATTGGGTCCATTTCCTCTCCCTTCTTTTTTCCCAAAGTCCCTCCTCCTCTCATAAACTCCAAAACATACATTATTATAAATGTGAAATATTTTGGTCCTTTGACTTTCTTATTCGCTTAAATTTAAAAGTGAGAAACTATATTTATATGGAACTAGATCATGTAGCCATGTATAAAAGTAATATTTTAAATTATACAGTTAATTATACTTTAAACAAATTAATAATAAGAACTTTTATTATACTGAAAATAAGATATGGAAAACGTCATACATGTTTTGCTTGAACGCGGTTAAGGTATGCTACACTTCTAGTGCCTATTTTTTAAATTCATTATTTTTTTTTTAAATGTCTATCATTTTTCTCATCTATATATTTTGGGGTTTAATTTTTATAATTTCTCAAGTGAATAAATTATTATGTCCATTTGTAACCCTTGTTAGGGGATGAGAAGGTCGTGAGCTTCTCGTTAGGTAGCATCGCCGGTAACGGTAATGGCCGGGGTGTTACAAAAAAAAATCGTGAGGTAGCATCGCCGGTAACGGTAATGGCCGGGGTGTTACAAAAAAAAATCGTAGCCGATAACAGTAATGACCAAGATGTTACATAAAAAGAAACTTTTTTTTGTAACATGACTCAATTGGTAGTGGGACTGTGTTAACGTTAATGGCAGGGGTGTTACACCATTCAACTAGTGTTTTTATATTAAAACTGTTTGGTTTTGTGATGTTTATGAACTTTTTTTTTTTTAAAGAAGGTTAAAACAAGTGTAAAAAACTCCTTTTTTTATGTAAAACAAAATAAAAAGTATTTTTCTTATTTCATTGAATTTAAAAATCAGACAAAAATTATTTAATAGTGATAAATTATATATACACTTTCAACAACCTCATTTTTTACAAAACATTATCAACATCCATGATCAATTGACTGTTTTGCATGACAAATAAAACTATATATATTATTGGGTGAATTATAGTTCAAAATCACTTTATTTATTAGGTTATTAATTTCCATATGAATCTACCACGTCTCTTGTCACTTTATTATCAGAAATATTATTCTGATATTAAATATAAGTAAATATTGATCAACAAAAATTAATGTATTTAATCTAAAATAAAAACGAAATTTATCAAACTTTTTGACTCAGTTTTGTTTATAATTGAAATTGGAAGGAGTCTGTTTTATCTTTGTTCTGAACAAAAATAACTAATATCCCACTCATTAGCCAAAATGTCCCAGCAAAACTAAGAATTAATCTTCTATTTGTCAAAATTCAAATATTTATATAAAAGTAAAAAGTCATTTTAATTTTTTTAAATGTGTGAGGTGCCACCAATATAGTTTTAAATGTATTGAACTTAACATGTCATCAAACATTTCTTTTGTTAGTAATTTTATAGATCAAATTCATATGAGAACTAAACTAACTAATAAAAGACATATTTGAATATCAAAATATTAAAAAAAATTAACTATATTTATAAGTAAAAATTGCTTAATGATTAATCATATAATAATTAATTATATATATATATATATATATATATATATATATATATATCAAATAAACCTATAAAATTTGGGGAAAAAGAGTCCTCATTCCCTCTCTCCATGCGTACATGTTATCCGTATGATTAATATGAAGGAAATTGTGTTATCCATACTTTTTTACTCTCAAATTAAAATTGTATCCATTTTTATCATCATTTCTCTCACTATAACCACTTCTCACTTCATCTCCAACACATGATAAAGTAGTTGTATGCATTTTGACTTGGTCAACTATTTGTTATAGTCTTATAGACTCATATTTAGCATCATCATCATGAACACAATTGGACCAAATATTAGCTTTCACGCCATCTAGACTTGGTAGTATTGTTCACTTGTTAGCCGAACTGATTCAAGTGTCTGATTTTGCATCAACTAATTTTGCCCTCGATCAATTTATACATAAACTGATAGTCAAATATATTTTCTTCAACCTAATAACCAATACACCAATTACTTTTTGATATAAACAGAAATAACAATTATAAAATAATAATATATCGAATTTTATTAAGAAAACGAGTCTTGTTGATTTGTATATTTTTAAATAATGGTTCGCCTAAAGACACAAAATTACAACACAGTCCACTTTTATATATATAGATAGAAAGAGTCATTTGTTTGTGTAATTTTAAGGGTTATGATGTGAGAAAGAATGAGAATTATATGACAATATATAATTTAATATTTGGAGAGTGAGTCGTAAATTAATTTTTGGGCCAAATTAAAGTGATTGTAACTATGGCATTGTTATTGCTTAAAAAATGTCAATTAAATGGAGACAAAAAGTGTTTGTTCAAAATTGTCACATTTGTAAAAAAAGAAACATAGATAAATATTCACGAAACAAATTTGAGTCTGACGATAATATTTTAGGACTTACTGTTTTCTTATATATTATAAATTAAATAATCAATTCACTTGAGTCCGCCAAGTAATACATTATTTTCATATATTTAAATATATACAAGACAAGACTTTAGATTTTTTAATATTTAAATACTTAAATTATTATTTGTTAATGATTTGTATTTATATTCTAAACATCTTAAAATTTATTTAAATCATGATAATTGTTACCGTGAGAAAAGATAAAAAGTCTAAAATTATATTTAAGCCAAAAAAGAATAATGTGAACTATTCTTGTTATTGTTGTATCAGGTGAGAGATTTTTTCTAAATCAAAGGTATTGAAATTTGATTTGTAATCTAGTTTTCTCTTGAATGAATGTAAACAGAAAAGTATTTGACAAGTTACGAGACATTTATTTGGTGAAAATATTTAATGTTTTATTTTTTTCTTAAAATTTGTGTTAATTTTATTTGTTAATAAATTTTTTAAGTGAACAATTGTCTACATTTCTAAAAATAAGAAAAATGTCAACAATTATTTTCATTATTTTCAAAAATGCATTTTCATTAACTTAACTAAAATTTTGTTTTATTTCTATGAAAATAATTTATTTT
>JBBPBQ010000002.1:6849742-6885140 GCA_037974755.1 Cicer yamashitae
CTAACTTATAGTTGATATTTAATAAATTAGTTGATAGCTTATATATGTTAAGCTAATTGAAGTATTTGTTAAAGTTAATGATTTAATTAACTAAAAAATGTAAAATAACTTAAACATATTTTTAATTAATAATAAATTTTATATCAATTAATATTTTAAAGTTTGTAAATTAAATTTTTTTTATTTTTATTAATTTAAATTTTATTAATCTAATATATTTTTATATTTTGTTATCAAATTAACTTTTTATTCACTAAAATTTTATTTTAAAATTTATTCAATACATGTATGTCAATACTATAATAGTGAAATTTAACAATAGACATACATCAATTAACATATAATAATAATATTATAATTAAAATAAAAAATTAAGATAGCACAAATGGTCAAGTAAGGAGATTTTTTTTCGATATATCCATTTTAAAAAATTTCAAAATACCTCACTTTAAATAAAATATATTAAAATGTTTTTTTTTCTTCACTAGGTCGCATGTACGTGAATAAAAAAATATTGGGGTAGAAGTTAGTCGTTGGGGTGACCTTCTACACATATGTAATTTTTTTCCTTCATTTTTTTGTATTAATTGATAAAATAATCAAAAATAATAAATAATTAAAAATTATAACTATTAATTAATAATAATATAAAATTAACAAAATTAGTAAAAAAATAAAATAAAAAACTATAGAGATTGAATAGAGTTATCATTAACATTTTGATAATATTTTAATAACTTGTTTCTATTTTGCCATTTATTCACTTGTTAATTATGTGATATTGAAAATAAATTAGCAACTCCCCCTGTAAGCTTATTTTGTGGCCAACTCCCTCGTATCTTGCGACTAATTTTATTTATTGAAATATAAATTAATGGTTTAAACATAACATTATAGCACATTGAAATATTTAGCATGTCCACCTTCTTTTTTTGTGCATAATATACTCAAATTCTATTTTTTAGAGAAAAAAAAAGGAAAATACATTTATATTGAAATAAATTAAACGTTAAGAGTAAAATGCACAATATATGCTATATTGGTTATCCGATCATAATTTAAAACATTGTTCGAATATTATTTTAATATAAAAAATGAACTATATATATATTGAATCATATAAAATGAAATGGTTAAATCTTGACCATACATGGTCATGATTAAGAGTTATTTAAGTGATGACCACTTAAAAAAGTTACATGACTTTTTCTTTTAATTTTGATAATTTGTGTATTATTGTGTGTGATTAATATTTAACTCACAAACAGATCAGTCCACTTCATAAAATCATGAAATTTGTAAAATTAACAAAAATTTATAGTAACAAAGTACTAGAAATAAATTTTCAAGACCAATTGATTTCAGTCAAAACCAACTCATATTACTTATGTTATACCCATTTTAATTCAGCTATATCATAATATTTTTCTGCAGAAAACACTATAACTTTGACAATTTAATTAAAACATCAAACAATGTCCGATTTGAATAAATGGTAATATTTTGAAAAACTTAAGATGTATAGTTTATAAATATAATTTTTATTCTGCATAATAGATATTCAATCAATACAGTTTAATAAAATAAGGTATATATGTATAAAAACGGAACAACGTATTTTTTTTTCAACTTGCAACTCAATTTTCTTTATCAATAGGACATAAATCAACTCCAAACACTATCAATGGAGAAAGTTATGAACAAAATACAAAATGTATACCTATACGGGTTCAAAGACATCATTATACTATTTTCATTTCAAGCTTTATATTCTCAAGTTCATCTACTTAACTAAGTAAAATACATTCAAAATTCAGCATAAATCTAATTAGTTACCAATACTAAACAACTATCATTGCATCACCAACCCAGCCACAACAATCAACAATCATAATAAAACAACAACTCTTCATAGTAATTAATATAAGCACCTTACATGCATTATTAATAATCAATGATACTAAATCAAATATGATTATCACAATACCCAAACATGTAAATCATGAACAATTATTAGCAACATGCAATCAAGATCTCTAAATACACCTAAGAGAGGTTTTAAGAGGTTTTCTATGTTACCTCTAAGAACGGAAATCAAAGGAGATGAAATCCACCATTGGTGAGCTTTATGTTTCCTTTTCAAACATGCAAGAACCCTAACCTCAAAATTGACTTATTCTTTCTCTATTCTCCTTCCATGGTTGAACATTTAATCTTCTATCTCTTCTTGTTTCTTTATTGCCATTCTTCTCTGTTCTCTTTATCCCTCATTCCTCCTTCCTCTCTCACAATTTTCCTTGTTTCCTCTTTCTTTCTGTCGACTCTCTTTCATTTGCATGATTCTTCATTGGTTAGGTTTGAGGTGAATGAAGGCAAGTTGTTGGGTGCCAAGATTAAGGGATATGAGTATAAATAAGATATTCTAATTTTCCATAGTTTCTACTTTTACATCCAAAAACTCCTATTACTTTACTCATTATAAAATTTCTTCTAAAGAAGATCTAATTATTATATTACTAATATCCTAAAAGTATTAATATTAAATAAATATCTATCATTCAAATTTCTAATAAATTATACTACAATCCACTTATTTATGCATATATTTCTTTGAAACTAGTACCTTCATCTATTTTTTAGCAATAATAATAATAATAATAATTTAGACATAAAAAATTGGAGTGTTAGAAATTACGTTGAATCAATAAGTCGAAGCCAATGAAAGAGTTAAATTTATTTGGACATTTTGATTTGGTTGTCTTTCAAAATCATATATAATTAACATTGAAGCCACTGCATTGGACCATTGACATGCTCTCAATATTGTTGGTACCTAGTGTTTTTTTTTTTTTAAAGTTGATTTTTCTTGCTCTATTCAACTACTTACAGAAGCATGATTCAACATTTAGCAAGCAACTATTGTACGATCAGATAGGATAACTTGTAATGCAAGAGACTAGTTTTTCTTTTTCTTTATCATATAGTACAAAATATCACTTGTAATGCAAGAGTTGTATATATATTATTTAGAGTTTATGGACAGTTGATAGTCACTGCAGAAAATGAGGGTGAAAAATTCATAGATGAGTTTTACATGAAAATTTATATTCAAAACTGGTTCTTGAATTTTTCACCCTCAATTTTATGAGATTACCAAACTGACCCTAAATCTAATTATTCTCTGCCATCCAGCACACCAGTCATCTTTATGTTATACATTGTTTGCAGCAACATAACAAAAAGCTAATAATAAACCATTAAACCTGATAAACAACCTACTCAATTTTCAAAATGTAACAGCTGGTATCAATAAGATTAGTAAACATCTCATCTATGTTATCACCTCGTTTGAGACGGAATGCGACTTCGAACTGCACCATGGTGTTCCAGTAAGATTTACGATCAAAATAAGATGTTTTTAATCATGACAAAACTCCTCACCAACTTTTCAGCACTATACAACCATTAAGCTTGAAGAACTTGGCAGTGAACTATGTGACTTTTGGGTCGGTTTCTACCAGAAAGGCTAGACCACAGATTTGTTACCAAAGTTTTGAACTGTCCTTTCCCTGCAATAGTTTCCCATAACTGTTCAGCAGAAGATCCTTTCAAATCTTCAAGTTTTGAAACATCAACCAGAGAAATGCTCATATTATTCCGGATAATACAGAGTTTCCCGTTGAGGGGGACAAGGGCAGCAGCCTCCAAAGCCCGCGAACTCCCTAAATGCATTCTACTGTCGATATGCTTGCTCCATGAATTTGTAGCCTCGTCATAAACCCTAAGTTTGCAGCCATCCTTGCAGTCTAAAGCATAAAGCTTTCCATTAAGGGTAGCGCTAGGGTTCCTCCAGCCAGAAACCATTCCATCATGAACAGGGTACCAACTATCATTCTCTGGCAGATAAACCTCACTCAGAACCTGTCGATGAGAACCAAGTCCCTGCAGGAACCACTTCCCATCATAGACAACTCCAATGAAAGGAACCATTGCAGTGCTCATATCTGAAATAAACGACCATCGATTTTTGTTGGGATCGTACACTTCAGCTGATCTCAAGGACCGATGCACACCTTCATTCTCCCCACCAGCCACATACAGACAATTGTTTATAACGCACGAGCCAAAGAAGTGCCGCCTACGAAGCATGTCCGGGGCACGGTGCCATTTATTTGTTCTAGCGCTGTAAAAAATGACGCGTCTCATGGATCCCTTTAGCGGGTCCTTCCCACCAAACAAGTATAGGTGGCAGCCATTCAGAACAGCGCATCCAAAACCAAGAGCTCCAAAATATTCCTTAGGAACAGGAGGCAGGGGCTGCCATTGTTGATATACAGGATCAAAAGCATGCCATGAGATTTTCCCGTCTCGGTCTCTCTTAATGACATATATCCACTCTTCTGATATTCTAAGACTCTTGCGCAAAGAGTAAAAAAAGTTACCAACCAAAAGCCGATACCATCTTTTGCAGACTAGCCGGAGTTTACGGTGTTCAACCCGTGGGACTCGGATTAGGCAAGCAATAGCAAGATCATCAGGGAGTCCTGGAAGTAGTGGGGATTGATTGCGGCTTCTGTCACCACGTGCTGGCTTGTTTCTAGTTGGGTGAATGGATGGTTTAATGTCAGGCCGAAGGCAGAGCTTAGTTCCAGGAACATACTTCTTTGCTCCAGCAACAGTTCTCAGGCCTGTATCTACTCTACATAAACATGCAGTAGTATCAACCTGCACAGACACATGGAGTTATGATTTATGAATTCAAACACGAGATACCATCCATGTCTCAGCATCTTATACAAACAAAAACCAAAGAATCAGCAGATAGAATAATGTTTACTACTAAATATGGCATAAAAAATGAGGACAATTTACAATCATTCCAGTTCAGATAAAATACACACATATCAGCTCATCACCAATATATGAATCATGAGAAATTAAATCTATAATCAGCTTTATCACATTTTGATGAAAATTGATATGCATGAGTTTGCATGCACAATATGAAAAAGCATTCTCAGGTCTTGTGTAATGAGACCAGCATTAAGTCCATGCAAATACATGATAGTACACACAATTCAAGCCTCATATATGACCTGTTGGAAGACAACTCATCCATTAGTTTTAAGTCTAACAGTCCCAACAATTCATAATGAACATCACAGTTAACTTTATAAGGAAAAGTACATAACTACTTAATTATAGTCCATCTCAAATTTCCGAGATATATGTCACTCGGTCTCTCTTAATGACATATATCCACTCTTCTGATATTCTAAGACTCTTGCACAAAATATTATACCCTTTTTGAAATCATAACATACATTTAGTATGCATTTCTCATCCATTCCAGCCAAGAAACAGAAACCTATAGGAAAATACATCCCAGTGATTAAAAGAAATTGACACGGATATTGAAACTGGCCCTCATTTCAGGGAGGTTCAAATGCCAAAGATAGAACATATGAGGGTAACAGAAGAAAAGTTGAATGAGTAATGGCATTCAAATTTCAATTTAACAAAATCTCAACACTATAAAACAACCAGCTTCTTCAAGATCAATCCCTATTTCCTAAAGTATTCCCTTCATCCCCCCAAGTACAACAACCAAAATTAAGTCATTACTGAAGCTCATTTTAAGTACCACATACATATATGTGTAAACCAAACTCTAATGATATAAACATTAGGAGTTCCTATATCTCCAAAGAAATTATCATACAGAAAAGTATGTCAAAAAACAACCTTGGCAGCATTGGTTTACCTCAAAAGCTAAATATGAAATGGCATAAAACTAGCAATAAAAAGAAAAAAGAAGGATAAGAAAAGTGTAAAAGAAAATTACCAAAGGAGGTTGAAGAACTCTGTCCATCTTCCTTGGCTCCAATGGTTCAGGCAAAAAAAAAAAAACCTTAAAAATCTAGTCTTTATCCCTCAAACACCATACCCAACATAAAATTTGAGAGAATCCAGTTCCAAAAATGTTTCCTAGTTCACTTTCACTCACTTGAAAATTGGGATTTCAGAAGGGAATATGAACTACACCTTTCCAGCTCAAACAACATGATCAAAGAAAACCCATGTGGGGTATAAAAAACTCCAAATCGAAAATTGCCAAAAAATCAAGTCAAATCAAAACCCTAAATCTTATCTTCATAGTTAAAAAGAGGTGCAAAACCTAAATGCAAAACAGCACGAAATTGGGGGCAAAAAGAAAGCAGTGAACGAGGTAAAGAGAGCCTTTTGGTTGTTAGCATGAAATTTCAGTGGAATTTAGGGCCCATCACTTCAACGGCACAACCTACAAAGCATAATAAGAGTGTGTTGAATTCAACAAGAGAACTTGTGCAAGTAGAAAAAGGGGGGGTATGAATTAGAAATTAGAAAATTGAAAAGAAAAAGAAGAGAGATGACAGCAAAACCATTAAAAGAGGAGATGACACCTTGGTGATTGTTAATTGGAAGATAGCTATTTGTTTTGTTTGAAGCTGAGGGGCTTTGGTGATGTTTGAGTTGAACATTGTTACAAATCAAAAGACTTCAAAAAAAAAAAGGGGAGAATCGAATCACAGAAGACAAAGATTCATAACAAAATAATATGGGTCCACATTTGAAGAAAAAATACTACTCCCCACCAACTTATGTGTATATTCAATTAAATAATAATACAAGATTTTGCTGGGTGTGTGTTTTGTTTGACCCAATGCACCTTTTTTTTTTTGTTCACAAAATCACCCAATGCATTTCATACTGTATCTGCATGAAGCGTGATTAATTGATTATTGATCACACACACATCATGCCATTATTCATGGAGAGATATTCTAGGAGTATTTAACAAGAGATGTCTTTTATTTTATTTTTTAAAAATAGTCGATAATACTAAATAAATAAACTTTTTGGATGGTTTATAATTAGTATCTTTCTTCGATTAAAATCTCTTTTCTCTTTTTGGTTGAACCAAACACATTATAAGACTTTTGTCGTGAACATTTGCCGCCACCCTGAGGGCAATTTGGTAGTTCAGATAGTGCTTTGGTTGGTGTCATATCATTGTATGCATATAATGATTAGAAATGGGCCATGTTAAGCGCTGAGTTAGTAGTACCAAATGGTTGTTCCTTTCCCCCCTGTTGCACTCATAATTATTCTGTTTCTGATTGGATTATCATGACTGGGATACCTACAAAGTACTCACTCATACACATATGCTTTTGCCATTTGATTTCTCTTTTCTCTGTTTAAATCTTTTTTGTTTGGTTTCAAATAACATGTCCACTAAACTTTCACATACTAATTGCAAAGAAAATTGTATTATTGGTTTCAACTCTCCAACATATTAATTATCTTTGCAATATTTTATCATCACTTACGAGACTATATTGTTAATGAAAAGCTTTTTCTCATTTAATTATAGATTAACATGTTGTAATATTGTGTCAAAAACAACATATTGTTACTATCAAATGCTTACTACACATATCATGGTTAAAAAGAAAAATCAATTACTTAAGAAGTAAACATCTTTTAATATAATAATATTGCATCCCATTTTTACTCAGCAATGTAATATTTATAATTGATGAGAAGTAACATCAATATAAATAATATTGCTAGATACTAGCAAATTGATAAGAGAGCTTGATCACATTAACTTCAAAATTATAAAGTAATATTGCAAGTAGAACGGGATAGCTCAAATCAATTAAGAGGAATGGAAAGTTTGACTACATATATATATAAAATTCAACTAATGTTAGATTATTTTATCTTTTCATCATGAATTAGAATATGATACTAGGAGATTTTAATTGATGCTAGCTTGTGAATGGAATTTAAAGCATTTAATGAGCGTGGTCTCCTACTGATCATGCACAAAGTGCTGCTTTAGCTCTCATTGAAAATTTACTAGAGGTCCTACCATTGGTCATTCATGGGGACAACAAAAGGAAAGTCACATCTACTTTTTTTTTATGAATGAATCACATTTACCATTTCTTTATTCATCACAAGTCCTTCCAATTATATATTTTTGCACTTGGAATAATTTAATAATTATAAATAAAGTATGTGATATCTTTTAATTATGCGATGACAGAACACGTCTTCATTTTATCATTAAAATTTATTGAATTTCACATATATATTTTTTAAGACAAATTATAATACCGTGATATATCATGTATCAATTTTAACAAAATTCATTTAACATTGAAGTATCCAAATCCTATTAAATATGTAGCAAAAGGGACATTTTAAAATTCTATTCACACTTAGAAGCTGAAGTATTTAGCTTGCAAGTTTTTCCAAAATCTGCAACTACTCCAATAGGCATATGGTTGCATCACAATATATCTTATTTTAAAAGATATGTATATAGTGTGCCATACTTTTCCACATCACTTGGATTTCATTTCATTCCTCATGTATACTTGACATGAAATACTACCTTTCCAGCTAGATACTCCTTGTCGTCGCATCTTTAGAGCTCTTTTAGTCTAATCTAATCTTTCAACCTCCATGACCATTAAGCACACAATCACCTTTTTATATTCTCATTTGAATTAATAATTCTAATTACATGACGTAATTAAAATGGGCCTACCAAACATTATTCATATAAAGTTTTAGACAAACCGGCTGTTGGAATATGATATTTGATTAAACCCCACTTTTTAGTAACAATTTTCTCATCCTGACTTTATAATACAGCAGTGTAATTTTTATACAATTTATCTCTACCGAATGCCTTGACCACAACTCCTTGGCACTACAACTAAATGATAAAATAAAAAACACTGCTTTTGCTTATTCTTTAGTGTTTGGTTTTATAGCAGAGTGAATAAAAAATCATTTGAGACACATAAAACTAATTGACATATCTGGGGTACCTATGTCGATTGAAATTAGGTTTTTTTTTCCTCTAAAATGTATTTTAATTAAAGTTAAGATTTATAATTTCTGATTGTAAACATAATTTTTATATTCAAATTTGACCGATGTTTACTTACACACCCAATACGAGACATGTTAATTTCATATGGAACAAACTGTCACTTATAGTTGGCTGTTGAGTGTAATTTCATTGTAATATCAAATATATCATTAATTCCAATTGACCTTTATACAAATGTACTCTCACATAAATCATTTTACACTAAAATAAATTTTACAAAATTAATTTATTTAAATAAACTTTTATTACCGCTAAATCAAACTCACGGTTAGTTACATAATTGAAAATACAATCATTATATATGTACATCCTTGATTTTCATACATTTATTTAACATTTCATTTTCTCTCTATTTATTTTTTCTTATCATATCATCAAGGACAGATCCAGAAATCCATTAGACGAAGGGCCGACTAAAAGATTATAACAAATTTTACATAAAATTAAATTAAAATAGTCATTTTTTAAAAGGAAAAAAAACAGTAAAAAAAATTGTAATATATATACTCTACCTGATTTTGAATATGAAAAAAAGTTGAGTCAACAAAAATTGATGTATTTGATCCAAAATTTAGACTAAATATATCAATTTTTGTTGATCCGTTTTCTTTTATATTTTAGATTAGAGGAAATATGTAATAATAATAAATGTAGTAATTATTAAATAATAGATGTAATAGTAATGAATAATTTTCAAAGAAAAATATAGATGCATGATTATCTTATATTATATTATATATTAATATATTATCTTTTTGGTCTTAAAAAAAAAGATAAATACTAATATAATTAACTCACATAATTGCGATGTGTCGTATACAAACTCAAACTAAAACTTAAAACTATCGATTAATATATCTATCATGTATTAGAATGCTTGTTGCTTAACATTTATATATATTGGTTAAAAAAAAAAAGACATGTATATATATATATATATGATCTACATGTGGGGGTTCAACCCATGGATATCCCATGTAGATTCGTCCATGCTTATCATTCCCTCTATTTTTTTTCTCATTCATTGTGTTGGTAGAGTGTACACCAAACATTTTACTCGAAAATAATAGCATATAGCAATGGCGGGTCCAATCAAGAAATAACTGAAACATTTCAAATGTACCTATATTGTCCGGTTCATTTGAACTTACTAGTGGCGTTAGACATACAACAACACATCAAACGCAAGACATGTGCACTCTTCAAAAAGATGCATTATTCAATTTTATGGCTACTATCTATGTCACTCACCCTTCCAAAAATATAGAGATTTGTCAATAAATGAAGTACTATAAGGTATAAAGTAAGTACATGAACTTAGTACTCACAGTCATATTAAGCTATTTCCCTCATCCCATTTCGCCAAAGCAATGCCTTCTATTCTATAGTGCCTTATTAATTAGCCCCAATCACAAACAGTTCCCTTTATTTATCTATTTTTTATAAAGAATTTATTAAATGTATACACCAATAATGGTATGTACAAATTTGGTGAGCACTAAAGTTGAGAAGGATCAAACAAGCAAGCCATTTTCCCTTTTATTAGAGTTGATTTTGATATTGATGTGGAGAGATGTCATTCTCAAATACAAGAGATGGTTGTGGGAGGTGCATGATCAATAGCCATTTATATGTGGCTCATGCTTCACCAATAAATATTTCATGGGAGATTTTTTTTCCATTTTTCATATCACAATATTTTTTTGACCAGAAATATCTTTTTCTCTTTTCAGAAATATATTTATATTTCATAACACATGTAATTATTTTTCCTACTTTAAACTAGGACACTGTTCTCTCCTTCTAAATTTCTTTCGTTCAAAAAAATTTATGATCTCATATTTCACTCCCCTCACATCTCCCTATCATTTGCTGAATGAAATATTGCAAAAATATAAATTAACTGATTAGTACATAAAACATTTGTATATCCCATAAAATGAAATTAATTCTTTTGTTCACAATTTTTAAAAATTAATTCTTTTAACATCATCAATCTTTTCAAAATCAACTTTATCAAACAAAGTAAAATGGGTTATCTCAAATCATCGTAGGTTAATTTTATCCATCACACTCATTGATCTAAACAACCATGTTACTTCCTTTAAAAAAAATAAAAATAACCAAGTTACTGCAACAATTGATTCTCGTTGCCTAAAAAATTGCGAGTGTCAAGTGACGAGACTAATTTAGTGCCATGCCAAATCCAGAAGAGCCTAAACCATACAAAAACTTGCTTTAAAAAACAGTCATTATAACATTCTTTTACTGTATTTTTTTCTTCATAAGTGCTTATTGATAATAAGCTCATCTGACATTACCAGAAACTGGATGAATAATTGCCATGCAAAATATCAATTAAGTTTGGAGGCGGATGTTGGCGATAGACACACAAAACCCATAATCCAAAAATGCCGCGATAAATAGACACAAAATTGATAATCCAAATATGCCGTCGTGATATCATCTCAACCATCATCTCAACCGAAGACATCCATTTCATAAAACTAAACATTTTTACCCACAAGTCCTATATCTCTAACTGTAGCAACTAAGTTAATGTAATTGTAAGAATGAAAAAGAATTTTAGTTCTTCCTGTTAGCACCACGGCACCGCCAGTTTAGGAAGGCACAACATGAACATTTTGAACATGTAATACATCATGTCACTTTGAGACAAAACAAAACTTCAAACCACATACCAAAGCTACCAATCAATAATTGACGTGTGTTAGAAAACTCTTTATCTAAGTCAGTACTATTCCTCAATCGAAACTGCAAAGCTTAATCTGTCCGGAGTTCATCATACTGAGGCCGGAGAGTCCCAAAAATGAGATAAGGGATTACTACCATGCATGCCATGAATAGTGTAAACTGCACAACATAAGAGTATAAGGTTGGTTACCACAATTTATTAACTTTTGGCATTAAATAAAACAATAGAAGTAAAACATAGTAAATGGAAAAAGAAAATTGTCGATATACCAGAAGCGGAATTGTCAAGAAACTCCATATTGGCCACAAAGCAAAAGAGAACCTGAAGATGCAAAGGATCGGGAGTCAGCAAAACAGGGAAACACTTATATGTTACATGCAATTGAAATAAAAATATACGACATAGTTGCCTCTTACAAGCAAAACGAGATGATTCCAAATACAGTGGCGAATGGCAACACGGTGATACTTGTTATTTCCCATTTCTTTAGTCCCCATTTTTCATCAAACCTACGAACGCTCCATGCTAAAACACTTGTATAAACGAAAATCAATGCGTTCAAACCAATGCCAATCATCCCAAGATATAAAGGCAGTCTGCAATAGAACTAAGGAGAAGATCATGAAAATTGTGATACTGATATAAAGTCAATGATTAGAATCTATAAGAATCACAGCAACAATAAATTTAAAGATTCCTTCATTATTTGATATATATCCATCATCAAACCAGGTTCTTAGCTTATAATAGGAGAGAGGAAAGGTCCACATAATATATCAAATATCTGTTAGGATACTGTTTAGTTTCATGTATCCATAGTTCTTATGTAGCTCATAGCTGATAAGATTAAACCAAGAATAGCAAATCATGTTATGAGTTATGAAATGCTTTCATGTTTAGGATAGATGATTTAATCTCTACATACATGCCCTGCCTCATGGTCTGGTCTCATTACCCGTAATTTTCACTTCCAACAAATCAGAACATCAATCAATAAGTTATTTAAAATCCAAATTCAGAGGAATGATAACAAGGTAAACAAACAAACAAATAAATGAACAAAGAAATACATGTCTTGATTTCCCTTTCATTTTTTCACCTACTAAAATGGAAAACTTCACAATTATCCCATCGACCGTAGAAATTACATATGAATGCCAACACTGTCAAGTGTCAACCATTAACCTCAGTTTTATACATCTCCCAATGTTCATGGCTAATGATGTTGTGAACTTCACAGATGACAAAACCTTAAACTAATAAGGCAAGACTATAACAGTTAAGCAGCTCTATGTATGTATTCAACCGCATATTATTAACATATTCAACATGTTCCTAAAAAGCTAAACCTCCACAATCCAAACTGACCATGAAAACAAATTCCTGCCACCACCTTTGGTACAATAAAAAACCCTAATAGTATTGAAGAAATAATGAACATCGACATAATTTAAGTAACAACAGTGGTTTATAATATAATAACTCAAACCGTTACACATTAGAGTGAAGTTGGAATATTGTTACCTTCTAATACGATCGTCATGGCACACAAGATAAATCAAATTGGAATGCTGATCACCATAGTATAGAATAAAAACAGCTGAAGCAAGCCAAAGAAAATTTTCAAGCATCTCGATCCATGTCCACCGTGGAGGACTTGGTGCTAGAAAATGACGCTGCCTCGAGCATGCATCATCCTCCAAGTCATCGCCACTACTAGCATAACCCTGGCTGTGTCTCTGCCTCATAAAACCACCCGCCCCAACCGGTGTTCCCCCAGACATTGCAATGCAACAGATTACACAAACAACATTCACCACAAACAACCCACCAAGTTCCAACAACTAATAACAACAACAACAAAAATCACCAAAACCTCTGAATATCCTCAACCTTAAATTCTTCTGAACCCAGAAAACTAACCAGACAATTATGTAACAAAATCAACAATTTTCAGCAAATTAACGAATAAAACACCTTTGATCTCCAAAACCCAAAAACAAAAACTTAATCACTCCAAGAATTAAGCAGTGATCTATCTATAGTACACTTTTCAATTATGCAGTAGCAGCTAATAATCCCTCACGGATAAGATTCAAAATTAAGACATAACATAAAAAAAGAAGAAAAAAAACTCAACCTACGAATGATGATACCCACGAAAGAAAAAAGACACATCACACATCGATAATGATGACACTTGCCCCCCTCCAAAATCCTTGTCAGAATCGAAAACTATTTCGATAATAATTGAAAAAAAAATTAAAAAAAAAAAAAAAAGAATACCAATTGGGATTTGAATAATCTAGCGGAAGTGAAGAGAAAATGGAGGGAAGGCAATTGGAGGAGAGGGCGAAGAAAGGTGAATCTTGAAAAAAGGAACGATCTTGATATGAGTTTGTTGTAGAAAGAAATAGAGAGGGTTACGCATGTGCGCGCATGCGTTTATTCTCTTGAATTCAATTGAAAGAGTACCAAACCAAACTAAGGTATATCAGAGTTGAGTTTTCGGTACTCTTCCACACGTTCCACCATATTAACAAAACTAAATTATAAATTAAATTAAATATTTGCTGCAATGGAGATTCCTTTCGTGTGCCTATTTAGGTTGCCTTCGAATCTTCCTCCTAATTATTCTTTTTTCTCACATATTCATATTCATTGTTGAATTAAAAAATATATTGAAATTGTTAAAGTTAAATTTCTTATCTCGGATTTAAATTTAAAATTTTGCAATTGTATATGAATTTCTCGATGTAAACTAGTTTTAACCTATGACAACTATGCATTATGCCAATTCACTTCACTTTTGTATGAATTTTTTAAAATAAGTGGTTTAAAACTTAAATAGACATTAAATTATGTTTAATAAACTCATTTAGGATATACTTGATGTGCATGATATGATATAAACAAAATAATATTATAATATAAGGATTATAAATGATATGAAAGGATAGTGATATAATAAATATTATCATATTCTATTATGTGTTTGATATACATATGATAACAATATTTTTATTTTGTTATGTAATGATATGATATAATATATATTAGTTTTTTTTTAAAATTAACTTATTATAAACTAACAAAAAATACTAAAAAAATTATATAAGTAATGACATATGAAACTATCTATTGACATTTGACACTATAAAATAAACAATTAATTTTTATAAAAAAAATTCATGAGTAACTATTTTATTTGTTAGAGTGTAAACAAATTATATATATATATATATATATTAACTATATGTAAATAGCAAAATACCATTGTAAATAAATTATATTTATTTTAAAATTTTAATTAATTTTCATATTTTTATAATTTTAAATTCTAATTTATTAAATTATATAACCCTTGTGATAAAATAAAAAATATTTTTTATCCTAAAATGAAGATAATAAGTATTTTCTACCAAAAGTCTGAAATTGTAAGTGTTCATAAGTTTATCTTTTTAAATTTCGAAATGAAAATTTGGTTATTTAAATTATAGAACATTCCTAAATTTAATCAATTCACCAAAATATATCTACAAAAATCATTTATAAAAAATTAATGAAAGATATAAACATTAGCTTGAATAACCTCATATCAAATCAATATAAGCATAGAACTTTTAAATTATGATACTAAACTTGAAACAAAACCTCTAATTATGGTTATTTCGAAAATTTAAAGGAATAAACTGTTTTGACTTATAATTTCAAGGACAGTTCTTTTTATTTCTTCATTTAAAAAGGCTCCTTCTGTTTAGCTGAGATCAAAGGCTCCTTTTGTTTTCTTAACCGTGAGATCAAAGGCTCTCTACTTATATTTGTATGAACTTTTAAATTTCTCCACATAACGAATATTAATTTAATTATGGATTTAATTGATATTTTTATGATAAATGATGTATTCATCTTCAAGAGCGAAGAAGGGCGAAATGAGATTTTTTACAAATTTTGGAATGGGAGGACTAGTTGTGGAATTAGAAGTAGAAAAAAACAGCCTTTTCTTTATCTCAAATTTGGAAGTAAAAATCCGTTCTATCTCATAGACAATAAAAAAATATTTGATGCAAAGAGTGCGTAGATCTAATAAAAATGCACATATGATTATGAATGATTGTTGCACAAAGACCTCGAAGATGTTCCACTTGACAATGCAAGAAAAAACATGCATACATGATACATACAACTTCAATGGCCGCAGCCGCCAACAAAGGCAATTAAATCTATCAGGGTAGCATATAACAAATCAAGAGACAAGGGACCTAGAAATTTCCTATATTCAGATGCACCATCGGTGATGTTTTTATGAAGCTTTTGCACCTCTGCAAAACTATCCTCCATGACTAACGACCAAGATATACAACCATCAGTGTCTTCTGGATCCACATTGGCAACCAGACCAAGTGTTTCACCCTGTTCGAGCTCAAACGACAAGCATAAAAAGTCCCAATTCGCCTTTATCCCAACCATCAGAGCTTCATGATATAGCCAATTAATAATTTGGCTAGCAACCTGTAAGATTCCAATTGTTGTAGTAAGCATGCATGAATACCAAGTAAAATTTGTAGGTTTATGTAAATCGGCAACATAAATGCAATCCTTCTCTTACAAATCCCTTTTACCTGCTGCAAAATAATCACAGGAAGATCAGCTAAGTTGCAATCATATTTGTTTATTGAGTGGGTATCCTCAGACTTTCCCTTGAACAGGCCTGCCACATTAGGAGAGCCTTCTGCTTTAACATTGATGCGATCATCGATTACCACAACCTTAATCCAAAACTGACGCTTGATAGCACTTTTCTCACAATAATCTGATGTTTTGATTTGGCAACCATGAAGAATAGACGGAGGAACCTCCATAAATAGGGTCCATGATGACCCCCGAGAATGCCATGTGGGATTGGAAATTAGTTGGAGATATGGGACGTTGACGACCTGCAGATGTTAAAAGTATATTAAACAAAATGTCCACTTTACAAAATAGCTGTAGTCTAATCCAAAAGAGCAATACCACATTTTCCAGCTCTGCAAGAATTTTACTTGAAAAGATCCTATGAGCCAAAGACATAAAAAAATGACCAAGAAGACTGGATCCATCTTTTGCCTGTGCACCAGATAAACGATTACCAGAGGAAATTGGTTTTTCGCTACTTCTTCCAAATATATGCTCTTGATAAATCTGTTGAATGTAAATCTCATAACAGGTAGAAATAGAATGCTGCCCTTTCTTCTTAAGGGTATTTTGTTTGGCATCATGCATCAATATGTCTGATGAATCCAAAGGTGAAGATGCATTTTCTGCATTATTAGTAAGTTCACCTTCAACTGTAGGATGATCTTGACCAGTGGACACTAGCGATAGGTACACAGAGGTTCCTTGACCTAAACTTAATTGTAAATAATTTTCCCGTAATCCAGTAAGACTGAAACCAGTAGACGTGTTAAAAGCTTCACGATTCATCAGATCAAACACCTGGAAGAACAAGTAAAAAGCAACATATTAAAACAGGGGAGTCACACATGCAGTGGTAGAGTTTGAACAAAAACTTTGTGGTGCTGAATTTTTGAAAATTCTAATTGATAAATTAAAGATAATATTTTATTGTAACTTTAAGTTGGAAATTTGCAACCGCAATGGTAGAAAGAGGGGGGAATCTGAAAAGCTACATAAGTTTGGTAGAAGGAGGGGGGGAATCTGAGAAGCTACAAAAGTTTGGGAGAGATGGAGCTACAGGTGCAACATATCGGTTTGGTTCATTTTTTGGATAGGAAAAAATCTGAACGTTACTTTGATTGAGCTTTTACAACATTACTCACAAAATTCAAACCAAACCTACGAAGAACATGTTGATTTGGTTCCCTTCAATCGGGTCTTTTGGCTCAACTTTATCCAAGTTTTGCCGAGGGAGCAACCCCATTTTTTACCTTGAATTGGTCAAAATACGCGGACTTTCTTACTTTTCGTGGTGGATTAGATCCACTAACCGGTGGTCTATGGCTGACCGATATAGCACATCATCATTTAGCTATTGCAATTCTTTTTCTCATTGCCGGTCATATGTATGACATTTTTAAAAATTAAGACACTTATTTCAAAAAATCTATTTTTTTTCAAACACTAGATTTTGTATACTATTAAAACAATTAAAAAAATATTATGACAGGAGTACAATACATAAACTACAAATGAAAAAAAATAATGTGTAATCATTAAGAAATACATAAATACAACACATTTTTTAATATAACTTTACCGATATAGTGTGAAATAAAATATAATGGTTTCGTTCAAATATCAGTGGTCAATTTAAAATGGCGTGAAACCATACTCAAATAAATAGAGGTTGAGTTTTTTTTAGATGAAATGGTTTAATTACCACCAGAAATTCACACACAACTGCAAGGTCCTAGGTTCAAACTCGGGACATGATGTCCAACCTAACAATATCGGTATTTTTGCCAGTTGAGCTAGGACTTAAGAACTTGGGTTTATTTTGTTTGGTTCAGTTTTGACTCAAACATTGAAAAAAATCAAATCAATTTAACATATTTCAATTAAATTTTTAGTCTATCGGATTATTGGTTTGACTTTTATAACCCTAGACAAATCTCAACAAAAAATTATAATTTAAACCGAAAAATGTAGTGTATTTTTTTATAATTTTTCTTATATGTTATTTTTCAAAAACAAATTGTTGGGGACTTTGGGGTGGCCATGGTCACCCTTACTCTCAACAAAGCTCCGCCACTCACACATGTATGAAAACTGGATAAACTAGACACAACAAACCACCACTAAAAAAAAAAGCTACCTGCTCACTAAAAATTGCTTTATGTACACCGCGAAGGAGTGAATGAGTTTTCTTCACATACTCCTCATCACTTGAAGATTCCATGTCTGTTTCTCCCAAGCAATGCTCATCAGATAAGGGGGATTTGTTTTCATTGGATTTCTTCTGCATATCATCTAGTTGTGCACCAACAAAACCAAATTCGAGAGAATGACATAAATCCGGAGACACATTTATAGCCAGCATCCCAGCTGCATCATGATTGACACGGACAGTGGACATAGGTGATGGCCGAATAATAGCTCCTTGGTCATACGAGTTATCAAAGAGATCAAAAGTGAAGCCTTCATTCCCTGGAACTATAGATGCTTGGCGTTGCCGTTTTACTTTCCAATTTTGCTGCAACCTGTTTGCTTAACAGGAAATGTAATAGGTAGTGAACTAAGCTAGTAAACAAGACATTCTCCAAAAGTAAGCTGATTATGAAACAAATACAGGCATTTGCTAAATTATTTCAGAGCCAGCTACCTAAGGCAATGAAATGTAGTTATGTAAGATCTAACCATGTTTTTAAATTTCTTGCCAGCATTGACCCAAATAGGTGTATTAAGTTAAAAGATGAGAATGGAAAATCACCTGATAAGGGCACCATAAAACCTAGCTTCCCGAGCAACTTGCTGTTCAAAAGCCTTGGCAGATTGCTTGAAATATTTCCCAACTTGCTGCACATAGAAGAAATTTTGTACAAAAACTTCATTACATATTACAAATCTCAGTAAAAGCTATACAAATTGTGCTTATCACTCGTGTTTTGAGTTGCATTCTTGTATCTTAAGCAAATGAGCTATAACTTCAGTGGAAAGGGGAACTGAACTTAATATTATGAACATAAGTAAACTGGAAATAAGTTACAGTGATTTTTTTTTTTTTTAAAAAAGAAGACAGAAAAGTATTTACACGGTAGCATTGAAGTTTGGTGGCTGCAGATACAGCAAGGTCGGACAAAGCTTCATTTGGCAATGATTTTGGCCTTGTCATGCTAGCCACAGTTACTGCATCGTTTGCTTCCACCTAAGCAGAATAATTTCAACAAAACATGATATCTATATTGTTAGTCTGCACATAATATACAATATAACAAACTGTGCCATAGAAAAAAAATCTTGAACAATATCTGATGTATGGTTGCTACTCAATGCCAAAAACTTGGTTATTTGATAATGGATTCATTAAGATCAAATGAAATGATGTGTTTCTTGATGAACTGGTGATTGCTACTTCCTCCTAAAGCATTGTAAGTTGACATTCATATACGTTTTCTCGACGCGTAATTTCATTCCTGGATGAGTGACACTAACATAATTTTCTTTAAGCCGCACGTGGTTTCTCTTAGAGCATATTCCAAATTGAGCTTTTACAGACCTTTTTCAGAAACCAAATAGCCTCAAGCAATTCTCTTTCATTGTTGCAAACAGATATACAGAGAGAAAATTGAACTTGTCATGAGGATTCCTAAACGTAGATGAAATCATGAAAACGGCGATTTGTTGCTGAAAGGAACATGCACTACTCACAGTGTTGATGAGATCTATGATGACAGAGAGCTCCTGATGAGCCAACTTCAAATTATCCACCATGCCTTGCCATTGCCATGGTGTTGAGGTTTCCTTTGAGCTTTTCTTCTGCTTCTTCTTTTCCTCGTCCTTCTCAATGGCCCAAGCGAAGTCAATTCGCCTGATCAGAGAGATTCGCTTTTCATCGTAATCCACATCTCTGCAACAATGCGGAGGGAGTTACAAAAAGCAAGTGCAAACAGAAATTAAGGTTCAATGTTCTTGTTATTATTGGTTTTCTGAAATGCAATCAGTTTAAGAGAAACATGTAAGAAGAGACATTGAGAAACAAAAAGGAGGAGAAGAAGAGGAAGAAGCATACAAAGGGAATCGTTCCATTCCATTTTCTTCAATGGAATCCAAGCGCTTGATCGGGAGCTTGTCCAGGGAGAGTTGCAATTCCATGTCCTCCTCCATCTTCTGGGAAAGTTTTTTTCCCTGGAAAGTTCCAGTACCCTATTGCTGTCTGAGCCGCCGATAAAATGTGGGATTGAGACTCAAAGTTGCTTGAAGTCTAAACCTAACTCAATAATAAAATAAGAATTTAACAGAGAGGAAAAATAAACATTTACAGTGAATTGTATGTCAGAACAAGAATTTTATTTACTTTCTAACATGTTTATGTAATCAAAAGCATTTACAGTTACAATCTATTTTACGATCAATTAACTATCAAATTATCCGTTAAATATATAATTTGAATTTTTTTTTTTACACGAAATAAAATATGACAACCTGTTAACAATTAACTAGTGACCGGTCATGCAAGAAGAGAGCAACACTAGAAATTGATTAAAATAATATCAAAAGAAAGATAATGGTATCCACAAACAGCATTTTCAGTTTTCACACCACAGAAAACTGATAGGCCAATTGATCATGCCTCCTTACCTCTTACTAGTCATGCCTCCTTACCTCTTACTCCAACCCCATCAAGGTTGGAACTCATAGGCAAGAAGTGTTGGGATCAATATGCAAACTTGTCAGTAAATTAAGATTCCGAAGTGATTTGAGAATCATACAGCAGATCCAATTAAACTAGATCTAGCAGTGCAGTGATACTAAAAGTGAACAGAAAAAGAACATCTAAATTTCATCCAGGAAAAGCTCCCCATTTTGAGGGGGAAATGATAGGAGACGATATGTTAATACAAAGAAATAGGGATACATCTATTTTAAAGATAGAACGCTACAAAACTTCGAGGATCTTAAAAAATTTCTGCCAAATGCCCCACCTTTCACTCAGTGACTAGATGATCTCCCTCTGATCCTCCTTATTTACATTATACATAATAATCTACATTTCTAACTATCTAAACCTAAGAACTTTTTTCCACCATGTGTGAACTTTCTTTCTTTCATGGATTTAATAATCTTTCAACTTTAGCACGCAATCCCAAATTTGACAGGATTCCGGAAGAGGGTTTCTAATTAGCAAAGTGTGTTAAGTAGGACAGCACCACCACTCATGATCTAAGAACCAGATCCGTGCCATTTGATGATTATCCTTGGACTTTCCAGTGCAAGTTAGGATAAATTCCTAGAACAATCTAATATAATGGATTTATCACATATTATAATTTATGAATGGTTCATTGATAGCAATACATTGTCCAATTCCAACCCATTAACAAAGAAGAAAATAAGGTGTTGGAGAATCTAGGGAACACAGGGAGTAACAGTGCACTAATAATCAAGATTAGCAAGAGATTAGTACACCACATCTCAATCTAAAACCTTAAGACAATAGAAAGTGTCCCACATCACTATACTTGCACTATCATTACCAACCAACTATGATACTACTTTTTGGGAAATCCGAGAGTAAAAATGGACTAATAACAAGATCACCAAAAACCATTCACTATCCACTCACACTTGAATAGCATAAGTTATTACATTTACAGGGTCCAACGCCAACCCATTAGAGCCCACCCTTGTACATGGAGAAAGAAAAAAGGAAAAAAATGGACTAACCAGTGAATTGAAATATTTACAAGTTTTATAGATTAGTCATAGATAACAAAAACTAACATTGTAAATTAAAATAAAAGCATTAAATATCCAAAACAATTGAGTTCCATGATGGTACCAAAGCATGTTTGCTACATGCCTGCATCTAACACAAACACAAATGTGTACCCTAGTTGAATCAATTACTAGTTAACAATGAGGAACATTAAATGCAATGAAGGGACTAGAGTCATATAATGTAATCATAAACCAAACTCGTATTCAAGCACATGAGACGTTATAAGAGTGGAAGCACACTATAGTTTGTCTGAATATTTCTGTCAAACACTTGGTGAGCAACAAATAAATAATACAACTAGTGAATTGATGAGGAATCATAACAACTTGTGTCCACAAGCTAGAAACCGAGAAAGTAACGCAAAGCAGAACGGTTATCCCCAACCCCTCAATTTGTTGTTCTCTAGAAAACACAGCAAGAAAGAAATCGCAGTAGCAACAAGAAGAAAGAGAGAGAGAGATACCTTGTTGGTTCTTGTGAGTGAGTGTCGCAATGGAAAAGTGAAATCACGTGCGACGGTGAGGTTTGTCTAGATCAGATGTGTGCATTTCGTAACAACTAACGATAAGAATGGGGGTTAGGGATTTCGTGCACTGTCATTATCGTGGAATAAATAAAGGAAAATTATATAATTTTTACAATACATCTTTTCAAGAGTGTTAGCGTTTAAAACTAGTATCTTATAACCATTCACCTCCGTAGGTATTTAATCAGTCAAACAACTTATTTTTATAGATTCTTTTTCGGAAAAGGAAAAAAAATACGTATCAAAAAACTTTATCTTCTTTAAAATACATTAAAAATAAAAGGAAAGAACTGTATTTCGTGAAACTTAAAATTATTATTATTTTTTTAAATTGAAATGTAAACTCTTTAAAATTATCAATTGATCTAAAATGACAAAACTATCCTAATTTTATTTAATTTTTATTTTATTCTTTTATCGTATTTTAATTTTTATTGGAATTATTCTATATATATATATATATATATATATCATTTTCTGTAATTTCTCTTAAAAAAATAATAATTTTATACACTTTTTACTTTCTTTTCTCTATTTCTTTTTCTTAAACCAAACAAAATGTCAGTCAGAAAACCAAAGTTACAAAACATGTTACTTGTTGGTTATTCGCCAATGTGTTTGATCATCACGTAATATCATTTCAAAACATGAAATTAAAGTATAGCAATAATTTAAAATGGAAACTTTGTTCTCTGCAGCAGAAGAAAACAAAGCTCTAAATTGTATTTTTTGTTAATCTATGGCTGTTTTTTGCTTTCTTCTTTTGCTTTCAATATAAACTTTTAATAGCAAAAAGAATGTTTAATAAAAAATTCACAATATTAGAGAATTTGAAGAAAAAAATCCGTAATAACTTCAGTATTGTAGAATTTATATAAGATCCACAATAGTAAATAATTTCATTGCATCATCGTTAACAAAACGTAAATACAGACTATACAATACTTTTTATTGGAAAATAAAGAAAAATTAAATGTGATAGTTGTAAGCAAATGTATCATTGAGCAACATACATTTGTTATGTGTATAGTTTTTCAATGAATTATAATTATTTTATTGTAATTCTCCTCACACCTTTATTTAGAAAATATTCAAGACACACACGTTAATAATCAACTATACATAATTCTTTTATCTATTGAATATGTGAATGATAACCTTTTAATCAATTGATTAGTGATAAATATTTTATCGAATATATAATTTATACAATAAATTATAATCAGGGTATTATATTTTCTCTCACAGTTTTACCCTGAAGATATCTGATACACAGTCTTCTTTAAAGCAATAACACATGAATTTTAATTAATTGATTAATGATAACTATTTATCACGTGTATAGTTTATATAGTAAATTTTTAACTAATGTGTTAAAATTTCCTTCACATTTTTTTTATCTAGAAGATATTCAATAGACTTACTCCTAATGAAATACACATTTTTTTAATTAATTGATTTGTAAAATATCACATTTTAACTAACAAATTAATGATAAATATATTGTTAAATATATAAATGACAAATAATTGTTCTATGTGTGGTTTATACAACAATTGCAATTAATTAATTTATTATAATTTTATTTACATTTTTATCTAGATTTTATTTAAAAGACATGTTACTAATAGATATATATTTCTCTTTTAATTAATTTATTTGTAATAATCTTTTGATTAATTAATCAATTATCAATATTTATTAGGTGTATTTATTATATCATTTTTTATTTTAAACATAAATCAACAGACAATTATTCTTTGCCATTTAAAAAATATAGTTACTAAATATAATTGCAATTCAATATTTAAATTCAAATGTTGTATTTTATTTTGTGACAAAACAAAAGTGAAAAAAAAAGAGAATAACATAGTTGGATAAATTGATGTGTCAGCGAACAAGAGAAATTTAATGACATGGAGATAAAGAAGAAAAAGTGGAAAAAGAAAGGACGAATTGTAGACACCTAAATATATTATAGACATTTTGAAAGACAGAAATAAAGAGACTGATGTGATATATCTATAGGAATTTCGTTACATCACTTAATTTATTGAATCGCGATAACATTATTTTTTGATCATGACTTTCACTTATGAAAATAATCTATGGACACTCATTCACCTGAAGAGATAAATGAATAGAGAGTAATGTGATATATATATATATATATATATAATATATATATATATATATATATATATATATATATATATATATATATATTTGATGCAGTAATATGATGACAAAAATAAAGATAAAATGAGTTGTTGAATGAATGTAAATATTCACTAAAATGCATATCATTTTGTAATTTATCTCATTGATTTATTAAAATAGTGTCGTTGAACCTTATAATATATTCAATTATTGATTTGAATTTGTAAACTATTATGACATTCATGGCACATCTTGTGCTTTGAATCACCTTTTTATGCTTTAACACACACATCTATACTATATGTAAAAGAGACTTTCATGTTTGGTGTTACCTATTTTACTTTTAATTATATCCTTCACATCAATTAAAAATTCTCAACCAAGTTATGTGAGTTTATATCTTCTTTTGAGTGGTAAGTGGCCATCAATCCTATTTTGTTGGACGATTGAGATATGGCTCGGCAGCAGCAGTAACAGGAGCAATAGAGACGCCTCACATCTGTTGGGATTAGTCTTCGTGATGAAAAAGGCTCATTAAAAATTGATCATAACCCCTTTAACTCCCAATTGTGTGCACTCAACTGGGCAAAGGAGCTCAAGACAAACAAACAATGTAGTTCATACTTTGGCACGTTCGATAGTGTCGGTAACTAGTCCCCTAGTTTTCAATCATGTTCCACATTGTCTTGTTGATTCAATTATGAATGAAATGAGATGATTTCCGGTTGTAATATATAATTAAAAAGTGTAGAACCTCGTTTAATGAAGAAAAAAAGTTGTATTATTTAAACATACAAATCAAACACAATATATTAGAGACTATAAAATACATGTGTAGCTAAATTTCAAGGAGAAATATAGTGTCTTATTCTAAACTGTATAACTTAGATGTCCGATGTCAAGTTTTTATGTTTCAAAACATTTCCCAAAAACAAATACAACTTTTTAATTTTAAGAAAATAATTTAATTCACATACACCGATCTATAGCCAAAATTTTATAGATAATTTATTATAATGTATACATATTTTGTAAATTTTATAGCCAAAATTTATTATAAGTTGAGGAACTCATGTGATAAATCTTTAGTTTAATTTAACATTCAGCATATACAATTCATTTTTTTCTCCCTAATTGAATGCTAATTAAACTTGGGGTTTGATTAGGTTGTTTAATTATGGAATTGGCATACACCTTCTCCAATCAGATGACCCAGAAGGTATGACGAGGAACGTGCACATTAATCCAAAGGACAGCCACATTTCATTCCAAGTATGTATCTCTTTCAAATTTTAAAACATAGTTATTCATATACTAGTGTTAAAACTTTTTATACTGGAAATAGTATATAAATTAAATCCATGTTTAATTGTTGGTAGTGTGAAAGTATGGGAGCAGTGGAGAATAAACTGCAACAAATGAAGATAGAGTATGTGAAGAACAGAGTAGAGGAAAATGGAATCTATGTTGATCAATTATTCTTCCATGACCCAGATGGCTCCATGATTGAAATATGCAACTGTGACAATATACCAATTGTGCCTATATCAGATAATAACAAAGCGTGGTCATGCTCTCGCTTCAACTGCAATATTCGAAACCAACACAATCAGATTCAACAAATGATCCCAATGTAGTATTAATATCAATATGTTACCTTATTGTATGTAATTATAACATTGAATACTTTTTTGTATATGTTAGATGTTAGTAGTAGTGATATGAAATTTCTTATCAAACTAGAGTTAGTGAAACTTTTTATTTAATCCATTGCTATAATTCCACCAACAATGAGACGGGGTAAATTTATCCGTATTATCATATACGGAGCATCGTATCTTCGTCGTATCTTTTATATATTGGGCCTTTTTTGGGAAAATTGATTGGACTGCTAGAGTATACCCACTCAAAAACATTAAAAAGAAGTCCATAAAAATTAAATTAGCATGGAATATGGATAGTGATACTCCTTAGAAAACTGTATCTAACTTTTGAAAGGGCCCCTCAGCAAAATTCTCTGCACAACTTATTCAGCAACTTATGTAGAATGAGAGATGGCCATACACATGATCCAATCCATTTCTATATGCTTTCTAGTTTATAGGCCAGAACATTTTTCCACATTAAACATTGTTATCCATAGGAAATGTTGTGGAATTATTTCCCCAAGTCAAGGAAATAAAATCCAATACCAACCATCACTGTCTTCAACAAATATATTACTTCCCCACAATTGATATCACATTTATTTCCAAATCAATGCTGCCATTTCATTACACTATTTATTCATATGTTTCATTTAAATGTTTCTTGCATTTTTTAAGTAGTAATCTATTCGATTTGAGTAATTTCACATAAATAATTGTCATAAGACGTTTTTTATTTATTTAAAATAAATCATATTATTTTGTACACATCTCTATCATAACAAATGAATACATCAAATTGCTACAATTAAAGAACTGTGGCTACAATATTAATTTTAAGTTTTTTTTTTTTTTTTGTGGTGTATGTTCAATGAATAATGGGAAGTGGTTTAACCCTCACATGCTAAATTAATTATCACTGAAGGATGTGGGGTTTTGCTTTGCAATGACATTACTCAGGAGTGGCTCCCTCAATTTATGAAACCTCTAATTAGACCTTATCTTCAAATATATATTAGCTGCAATTTTATTTTCCACTATGAAGACTCTTCATTTGCTGTTCCAATGCAAGGGGTGTTCTATTTATTTTCCCTAGATTCATTGTTTGTACGTTTGGCCTTTGTCATTTGTGTTTATAGTAGAAATTTTTAGAAAGTAAAAGTGACCAAATATTATTTGTTAATAATGATAGGTATCACAATTTGTAAAAAAAGTGATAGGTATCACTATAGTGCATTCTTTTCAATCTCTGCAACCTATTTCTTGATGCGAAACAAGCGTGGAAAATTTTAATATTTTTGAAATAATGCACACCAAGAAAAAATAGAAGAGAAATAATAATCTAGATAACTTTTATTAGAATTAATATATTTATTAAAGCTAATCCTTATGCTTAATTATAATAAAATTATGCCAAAACTTTTTATCTTTAGAGTAATAATATTGGATAAATGAAGTATTTTAATATGTTAAAATAATACCGGTAGTTTGATTAGAAGAAGTTCAAGAGTAAACATCTTATATCTATACCATTTTTACTCTATCCAATTTAACTAAGAAATTAACAAATCATATTTCATACTATTTTTACTTTTTTTTTTTGAAAAATAAAGTTTACATTAAGTAAAAAAAATACATAAAAATGGAAGGGTCAATATGAGTGATTAAATCTCATACACAAAAAAACAAATGAATTCTGATATTATACAACCTCTATTTTTTATAGTAAAATATTAATAAATAAGTGATTACGTTAGTTTCTAACATTTGAAATCTAGATCTCCGATTTAAAACTCTTTTAGTCTAATTTCACTTTTTTATGTTAAAAAAATTAATGTTTACTTTATTATTATTAAAAAAAAATCATGCTTGCTTTACCTATATTACTTAATGAACCAATAAAATCTCACTGCAGAAGAGCAACAAAAAAAAGAAATGTAGATATAACAAAGTCATTTGTGGGGTAAGGTAACCCATGTCTACCATAGTCCATAGATATATTCTGAACACAGAACAAAATCGGAACGTACATATTAATTGCAGTGCCTTTCATCTGAATATTGTAATCTCAATGCCATCAAAAACCTATACCATAAAGATATTCTGGTGCTGTGTGTACCATTCATATTTCAACACTAATCTTTTAAAGATACTGGAATTGATGTATAAAGTATAAACATATTTTTCAGACAAAAAAATACAGAGATGAATAGAAAAGTTGCGTTGTCATTGCATTAATGATAATTTTATTTTAAATGGTCACATACTCTAGTATAGTGTACACCTACATTTTGCTGGTCCACACATATTCTAAGTTCTAACTAACAACTTTTCTTTGTCTTATCATATAGAGGTTGTTGAGCAGAAATTTAAAACAACTTGTAAAATGTAAATCATTTCTCTTGCAATATTGTTCGCTATGTTTGTTATTATTTTTTGTGAGGCATCTTTACCTATAATATAAGTTAATTTAATCATCAGAAATATGCTATTCTATTATTTCGTGACTTAAATTGTTTAAATATATAGTCAAAAGTTTGATTTTAATCAATGTTATAAAATTTATTGTTTAAAAGAGTTAAGATTTTAATGAAGAACATTTTAGAATCTGCGTGACAAATATATAGTTTTCAACCATTCAATCTAAATTGACGGTTGAGAATGTTTTAATGCGCAAACTTAATTATAATCTGAACCGTGTAATTTTAAATCAATAGTCGAACTTAATTATAATATAAATTGTGTAATTACTTTACACTAGACAATTTAGATTCGGTTCAAATTTTTGAAATGATTAGCGATTATTGCGGGTGGAGAATTATGCACTAGAAAACAAAAACAAAAAACAAAAAAATAGCAATAACTTAATTGATAGGAGTGGGCGAATCTACCTCAACCAGCTGATAGATGAAAGAAAAGGCCAAAACCACACCATTTGCATATGCCATGCTAAATTGCTAACATACAAAAAACTTTAACCACCAATAATCAAGCAATGAACTTCTTTCTCATAAATGTTTAGTTTCTCAAACGATTTCCATCCAGTAAATTACAAGTTTTAATTCATACTTGGCTGCAAAAGAATGAGGAAAAAGTAGTAGATAATTGATGGTGACCTATTTAAGGGGGTACCCCCAACAATTAGGGGTGGCAATAGTAGGGGTCCATAGATGTTGGCTGTCCAGAAGCAGATCGCTGGGGACAAATATGCCCCAGAGATTAATGGTTAGTCCCACATCGCAATCTCAATTATTTACTTTCCATACACTAAACCAATATATATCAAATCTCATTTTGACATATTAACTCTACCATTTGTTATTTATCCTTCCTCACTAACATAAACACATGGGTCTGCCTTTATAATAGGCCAGCTTCTTCCTAATAACCATTATTCAAAGAATGAAGACCCAATGTTTGTTGTGGCGTGAATTTATATTTTATTAATATCAAATATTATAATTTGTTATTTATTTTATAATTTCATTTTTTTAATTTTACTTCAAAAATCTCATATCTATCTCATTATTTTTTTGGATAAACATATTTATCAAAAAAGTAAAAGGAGGATACAAAATATAATTTATGTAAACACTAAATAGTGTGGTTCCTGATATTACTGCTCTACAGTGTTGTCGCATTAGTCCTTCAAAAGAAAAAAATGCATAACCTAATTTAGTTTATAAAAAAAATAAAAATAAAAATATTTTTAGTTTTACTTTTATTTTTAAAATAAACTGAAACAACTTAATCTATGTCAAGTAAACATTACATGCAATAGCAAAACATAATTCATGGACTATTTTTTTTTTCTGATTTATTTTCTCACAGTCTAAAAATGACTTTTATTTTTCTTGAGATTAAATTGAATTATGTATTATTTTTAGTGATAAAATGGGTCTTCATTCTTACTCTAATAATTGGTCTTCCTTGTTTTCGTGATTCCAAACACATACACTCTCAAAACATTTATATATATTTATTATACACTTCTCAATGACTTATTAGTCCAAAGTGGATCTACTACTAATTATTCAACAAGTCTTGTAGTAGTAATTCCTTCGGGTAACCAAGACAAGCAACACATGAAAGGGTTCATGTATATTTACAAAGGTGGCATAGGACACCAAAGAAAGAAAGATTTAGAACATGGTGTTGAAAAAGAAAAGAAATCAAGTTCACGAAGTTGGTTACAAAGGATAAGATATCCAACTAGAAGTTACAATCTTGAAAAAAATGATTGTCACAACATTAATCATCACAAAGATTTGGATATTGAAGGATTTGTTGATGCAAGGAATTCAACATCATGTTTAGAGTTAGAATCAAGAGGAGGGTATGTGGAGGGAAGAAAATCAGTGTCCTGCATAGAAGCATCATCATCACCAGCAACAATAACAACAACAAGATCAAGAGGAATCATAGTTGAAGAGGGAAGAAAATCAGTGTCTTATGTTGAAACAAAGTTAGCAAATGAAGAAAAAGAAGGTAAATTTGTTGAGGCAAGAAAATCAGTATCACAAATTGAAACATTGTCCTCTGTAATTGAAAATCTTCAAGTTAAGGTTTTGGTCTCAGATATGCCAAGTTTCATGCAAGTGCATGCTTTTCGTTGTGCAAGAAGGACATATGAGAATCTTGAAAAGTTTAGCTCCAAACACATTGCTCATAACATAAAGAAGGTATGCTTATGCTTTAATTTTTTTTACCTCTTCATTCATCACCATTGAATTGATTTAATTAAGATGTTTCTTTACTTCATTACACCTCATCAAAATTCTATTAGTTGTTAATGTCAAAGTTTTAAATTACACTCATGATCACAATTACAATTTGATCTAAAAATATTGCGGCCAAATACTCTTTTCATCCCACAATATAAGTTATTTAAAACAAAAAATATTTGTCTTATTTTATTTGTTGTTTTACAAAATCAATGAAATATCAATGTTATTTTTTCTATTATTCTCATACCTATTTATTATTCTCTTTTTTCCATATCATCAATGAAATAATATTTTTGTAAACTATGTCTTATTTTTTTTTTATAAAATCATCAAAATTAATTATATTTTTTAATTCACGTGTTTATTAAAGTGACATATATTATGAGACAGAATGAGTACTATTTATACAACTTTAGTTGCGGTTATCTAATTACGCGGGCAACATTGTCATTGTGTAACTTTTATTTAAGACATTAGTTATTGTTTTGTAGGGGAATGAAGGTAAGTAGTACAAGTACTACAAGTTCAGTATTGAGATGCAAAAACCATAAAAATGGATTGAGATTTTAATATTTAGGTGTTTCTTTTTGGAACTTTGCTTGTTGGATGATTGAGATTTGTTCAATGAACCCCACAAAAAGATTTAATGATGAAAACTGACTGGACGAAACCATGTGTTGACATTTTCTGTCTCTCTTCCTTTCTCTGTTTCATTGGATAAAATAAAATAATTGAAAATGGTCCAATTCAATTCATTATATATCAATGATCTAGCAAACACACCTATGACCAGATCTTTGGATCTTGACCATTCATAAGGTTACCAGATTAAGTTTTTAGTCTCACTTGTCAAGATCAAATCTTAATCACAAAATTCTCCAACACCCCATGTGTTAAACTTCATTGCCTCCAATAATTTATTTTTGCTAATCAATTAATCATGCACTAATTATCTAAAAAAAAGTGTATTCAATTTATAATCTCATTAATCTTGACTCTCAACCCATGTGCCCAACATCAGAAACAGGGTTTGTTTATTTATTTATGTATGTATGTATTTGCCTACTTGGTTAGAAAAAGTTATTAAAAAATAGTGTTTCTCTTTTTCATATTTTTTATTCAAAAAAAATAACATTATTTTGATAAACTTATTTAATAATATATTTGTGGTGTGTTCATGTGCAGGAGTTTGATAAAGCATATGGTCCGGTATGGCATTGCATTGTAGGCCCAAATTTTGGTTCTTTCGTTACACATTCGACGGGGTGTTTTCTTTATTTTTCAATGGAAAATTTATACATTTTACTGTTCAAGACCAAAGTTAATAAGGCGTTGGGTTAAGGTATATATTATTATGTACCCAAAAAAAGGTATATATTTATTATATTTATATATATAAGATTTAGCAACGACCGTTTTTGCTGAAAAGTTTGTATTCAAATGACTTGTCTATAAATGAAAATTAAAATGTAATCAAGTTCCATTCATACAAAAATTCATCCTCTCTTTAATTTTTTTATTTCATGCTGAATGCCAAATTGTAACATCACAAAATTCGGAATCTTATACAACTTGGAGCGGGTTTCTTTTTCTCAATTGCCATATATCTCAGATCCAACTCATTTGATATTTTTATAACATTCTCGTATGTTAGATCAAATTTGATTGAGAATAGTATTTAATAATCAATCATTTGAATTTCTAAGTATCATTGCCACTTCTATTCGCATTCATATTAACGTTAGAATCAAGCTCAAAGATAAATAACTAAAGCAAAATATTTGATGCTAATTATTTAAGAGTCATGCAAACAGAAAACGGAAAAGGAAATAAAAAAACTTTTGAATGAAAATTTTCAACTTTTACAATTCTAAAATACTAAACTTACAACTTCTAAAATTTTATTTCTTTTTTTCTTAGCCCTAAAGACACTTGTAACCATTTTCCATAATTTAATGCTCAAACTACTTCATTATAAAAGCACATGAACCTTTTTTTTTTTATAAAAAAGAATAAAATTAATGTGGAATGTAATCAACAAGGGAACAAACTCCCTTTAAATTAATATTAATTAAATTATCTAAAAAATCCAAAGACTTAGAAAAATCATTCCATAAGAAAGCATCTGAGTGACCTTTGTAAGCGAGAAGATCAACACAATTGTTGGTCTCACGACTGATAAGGTGAACCATAAGTCAGGAAGTTTAAAAAAATTCAAATACTGAATTCCGTCTAAAATTGATTCTAGCCATAGGTTGGTTCTCTAACATCTTTATTTATTAAATACTTTAATTAGTTTATTAACGATACAATGTCAACTAATTTTTTAACTATCACCTATTTCATTAGTTTTTATTAAATAAAGTATGACTTTCGTATGAGAAGTCGTGTTTTCTCAAAATATACATAGAATCTGAAAGATTATCATTTTGTTTATTAAGGCAATTAGTTTAAGATAAGTTCTCTCCATCCTTAGCTCGCTAACACTGCCATATTAATGGATACTGTCACTTGGAACAAAATTACGAGATGTGTTTTCTTCAACAACAAAAATCTTTGATTTTTCCACCTCCTCTAGACCGATAGTCCATACTCTTGGATCACAATTCATTGATACTACGTGTCTAGAAGTACATTTTTTCAACGGTAAATCTTAATAATTAATGTTAATTATATTTTGTTGAAGGTGAACATTGAATCTGTCATTTCTTTATTACTTAATTGTATACTTTTTTTTACTTTAACCACTAATTTAATCTTATATATTTTATTTATAAAAAAAAAAAAAAAAAAAAAACACCTTATATTCCTTAAGTACGCTGAAATTGAAACGTTGGTTCGAGTTTCAGAAAATTTTGATTCATATTTAATCAAATTGATTGTGTTTAGTTGATTTAGGTTTTTAAAAATGAATGATACGTTGGATATTAGACTCCCTTTCTATGCGGAGAAATACTTAAATATTTAAATATTGTAATTCATGTGTCTTATTTATTCAAATAGAGAGATGTCTGATCAGTGTTGTAAGAGAAATACTATTTTGAAGAAGAAAAAAAAGGCAGCCACCAAAAGAGAAAATAGAAGAGTAAACTCTATTTTCGATTTCGTCAAACTAGTCTTAGAAATACATTGACTGCACATTTTTTAACCGTTGGATCAGCTTGATTTTTGAAAAATAGGTTCGCAACATACATGTCTTCATTTTCAACGGTTAGATTGGCGAAATGACGTCTGGAAAAGGAGAAATAGTACTCGCACAGTAGCAAAATTTCGGGCCGTTTTTTCATCTTCTTGTTTTTCATTTGTAAGCTTTAATATTTTGTTATTTTGGCTGATTGTAGACATAATTTGTGTATTATTTTGAGACTCTTTTGTAACTTTATTGGATTATAGTGGAGTTATTTCTTTGATCTAGACGACCCGTGGTTTTTACATTTGCATTAAGGAGTTTTCTTATTTGACCAATTTGCTACCATATATCTTTTGTTGTTCCTCACGTGATTTTACAAGTTGGGGGAATTTTATATCTATTTCTGTGTTTATTCTCATCATGACTTGGGTTTTCAATGGATCATCGGATTTACAATGAATATTATTAAAGATATAAAAAATTAATAAAAATTGAAAAAACATGCAAGGAATAAATAATGAAAGAAACATAAATGAACAACATATAATCACATAAAATATTAATTTATTTTCAAAATTTGTGTTCTAGGACAAATAAAATGCATATTTGGATCTATGTTAAAATAGTTTTAACGTGTCGTTATCTTTATTAAAATTAATTTTCGGCACCACAAAATCAATATACATTAAAAATAAAATTATAGACTAATTGAATTATTATTGTGTCAAAAGTACATATGTAAATAATATAATATAAAATTATAATTATTTTTAATAGGTAATATTAATAGTTAATAATATACGTTTTAGGAAGAGAGGAAAAATATAGCATTAGAGATTGAACTTTCCACCTATTACATTTAATTTCTTCAACGTCTCTAGTCTAATCATTAGACTACTCATTCAAAAACTTTGAACTCAAATAACTTTATTTCTAACATTTTCATAAAATATAATTTCTACCGAATTTATAATAAAATATCGTAAAATAAAGAGTTTATAAAATAAATTTAAAATAACTTATAAGCATGTCTTAAATTATTTTTATAAACTTTTACTTACATAAATACCAACATGATAAAATAAACTTAGAATCTACA
>JBBPBQ010000002.1:6885651-6929036 GCA_037974755.1 Cicer yamashitae
AATAAAATCTATTACCAATATCTAAATAAAACTATATATATATATATATATTGTTTTTTACAAGAACGAGACTTATATTTTATTTCACATTATATCAAAAAATATAATCGTGTTATATTAAAAAATGTATTATATTTAAGTATTTTTAATTATTTATATTTTTTTATATTATATTTTATGCACTTATGTCGTTAGATTGTAATTGTTTTAATAATAAAAAAAAATCTAGTTATATAAGTGCCTTAACTCAAAAATATGAATTTGTTCTTAAAAATTAAACTAAATCAAATAATATTCTTCACTGGTTTAGTAAATATTAGAAAAGTTCAACAAAACTAATTATGTTTTGATTCAATTTTTCTCTCTCCCAAAAATCGAATCAAATCAATATGTTACCTTGTACCTCCATTTATTTTAAACTTGCACAACTTTTTAGTTTTGTTTTCTCTTTTGTTGCATTTATAAAAAAATATATGTGCTTGTATTACAAACATACGATTTAAAATTCTAATATATAATAAAATAATATTTAATTTATCGTTTAAATTTTTAAAAATTTAATGCTCCCAAATTTTCTTTTCGAACTACGCAGCTATCAACCACCATACCAACCACCTTATATTCCTATTAGCAAACTAAACTGTTTGATCAATAAAGACAAAAAATGATGAACTCTCAGTAAAAGTAAGACTTATTGAAATTGGATAAAGACCATGACCCGTTTATTTTGTAAAAAAAATGTACTATTTTCATTTTCTATAACTACAACTTGATTGAGTCAATAAAGAAAAAAATAAAAACTACAACTTGAAGAAGACTTTTTTTTTATTTGATGGATTTTTTTTTGACTAATTATTTTATGGAACTTTAAAAAGACTAAAAAACTACAAAAGTTGTATTAACTTTTTTTTTGGATTAAGTATAAATTTTTTCTTGAAAAAACTACAAAGTTGTATTTGAGAAACTATTGGGATTAATTATATATGTCATGAAAAATTATTGTATTTGGAACTCGTAATACTGTTTGAGACAAAATTTGAGCAAAGCTTATTAGTTATTACACACTTATTGAAGATACATCCATATGTTCCCATAGGGAATTTACAAATAACAATTAATCCCTAAAAAACACACAAAATTGAAACCGAGATAAACAATTAATAAATGATAAACAACATGATTTGATCAAGCACTAATTAATTTACACTAATTACCAAAGAGAGAAATATAATTAAGGATCATATATATATCACCTTTTTTTTTCTTGACTTTGGATTATTTGATTTATGGGTTGAAGCAGCAACTAATTTTCCAAACAAACCACATAAACCACAGGTTGCTACCTTAGGAGAAGGTGGGTCCCTTGATGATGGTGCAACGTTAACCGTCCGATATGGTCTTGCTCCAGCTGATCTACTTCTCTCCAGCGTGGCACTTGATCCAACGGTTCTCTCTTCTTCACCTTGATTTTGATTTTGGTCCCTCAAGCTAGCAAGGAATTTGTCATCCCAAACCAATCCTGATGACCCTTGTCTCCGGAATGATGTTACTGACTTTTGCAATTCAGCCATATCTCTCTCTCTCTCTCTATGATATGGTTGGTTGAATATTTCAAGGAAAATTCTATACCCCAACTATTTAATTATAATTATTATATATATGGTGATGTTAGACTTGGATTATTAAAGAGATGATGAGGTTGGGGATAATGACAAATAAAAAATATATAAAGAAAAAAATCACTAGGGGAATCTAAATGTTTGCTTTGGTTAAATTTGTTTTGGTAAGTTTTACTTTTTTGACTTAAAATGAAGTAACATATTATAAAGTTTAGTATATTGGAATGTTACTAAAGAAGAGTGGAGGATGGACAAGTTTGTGTCTACTAGTTAGTTGTTTTCGATTTTGATCTTTTTTTAGTAATGATGCAAATCTCGCCCTTAATGGGATTTCCTAATATGAATTAGGACTTTATGGTGATTCCTTGTCCAGTCAAATCAGTTAACCTTTACCAACCAAGCTTTGAATTGAATTGAAAGTGAATTTGTTTTGACTTGTGAATAAATATATCCCAAAAGTTACTTATTCACTTTTATTTTTTATTTTGAATCTACTATAATTATGATTTTTGGCACTTTAATAAATGTATCGGATATTCTTATGAGAAAATTTTAACAACTTTGACTCTTTAGAGCAATTATAAGTTATAAGTTACACTTTAATTTTCTATGTTGTTTTATAAGTGACATTCGATACAAAGGTAACATAAATAGAAAAATCAACCACAATCAACCAAATCTCTCCAAACTACAGTCATCCAAATCATCTAATCAACTTTATTTTTTTGCCAAATGAGGAATCCATAGCCAAACAAGGACTAAAACAAAATAAGGCATCTTATTACTTTTATTCCTATTATTTCCAAAAATACTCAACTAAAAATTATTTTCATCCTAAAACTAATATAAGTTATTCTGTAAGGGAATTTATGGTGACGAGGACGGAGAAAACATTTTGTGGTAAAGAATAGGGATGGAGATGAAACACATATTGAAGGGCAAGGATAGAAAATGGAAAATCACTTCTTCACTCCGTGATTTTCTAATATTTAAGTTAGAAACGGAGAGCACTATAATTAAAGTAGGTGAAAGAAAATATAAATTTTTGTAATTTTATGCGACAATAAAAATAATTTGAAAATTAATAATTTAAGATGTTGAATTATATCCTATTCATCCCAAATTGAGACGAAGAAAAATGATAGAATAGGATGGAGTGAATTTGGTCATATCCCACTCCTTTCTTTTCCACCCGTTAAGTTAAAGTGAAGTATTTTTCCTGATGTGTCAAATGTTTCTTAAAAAAATTGTTGAAAAAGAATGCTGATAATTTGCAAATACTTCCCAAAATTGAATGCGTTAGTGGTTATTAATATTTTTTTTAAATTGTTAATCTATCCGTCCCACAATAATCCATATTAAAAAAAAAAACTATTATCCTAAAAAAATTATAACTCTTAATACAATGTACATCACTCTCAAATTATTATTAATTATTAATTTAGTTCTTTAAAACAGTCACTTGTTATCAATTTAGTTCTTGAACTTCTATTGGTAAGATAGTTTATGTTTCTATAGTAGTAATTATATCCATAATGTACTAAAGCATATGAATATATAAGAGATCACTAAGGTATACTCTGTTGAGGAAAAGTGTACGTACCAACAAAATTTCACCACACTCGATGGAACACACATAAACCTTAGAAAAAGAAATAGAGAACACAAAATTATTTGTTTGACACTTATTGTCAATGTCCACAGAAGCACTCAACAAATATATCTATCACTTTAGAAGTAATAAAGTAGTTTGGAGGATGAAGATAAGGGATAAGATATTGTGAGTTCAACTCTTCTTGCTAACATTTCTAACAACTAGTTTGACCAAGACTAAGTAGTGACTATTCATAAAAAGTTCATGTAAATCGATGAATCACTCTAGATATTTTTTTGACTTAAAAACGAATCACTCTAGATTAAGTTGTCATTGTCCATATCAACATATTCAACTAACTACGGAAGATAACTTTCCATCTACACCCATGACATTAATAGGGTCATTATCCAGCACACAAAAGGATGTTAAGATGCTAGAAAGCACCTCCAATTTCGACCAAACATAACAGCGAGGCCAGCCAATTTTATCTCATTATCTTCTGTAAAAATATTAGTCTTTTAAATCATCAGTCATTTGCCATCTCTCACTCAACCCATGGTCCTTCTATCCTTGAGAATTTCACTCAGAGGTTTGGGATCCTGGAAACCAGCTGATATGCTTTCACAGTGCGAACTTTCACCAACCTTCTTCTTCTTCTCTTCTTTTATTTCTGCAAGAGTCTTGGGACCTGAAAATGTAGAGGATTCCTGAATAAATCTCTGTTGCTTCACAACTGGTTTCCTGGATACCTTAGAAGAAAGAAATGGCCGTTTAGCTAGATTTTCTCTATAATTCTTTCTTGGCCTATTTTGCTGGAAAGGCCTAAATAACCTTTCCTTGTTAGCAATTGAAAGAGTTTCAACCTCTCTCATCGAACTAAATTCTAATTGTGATGTTAATCTTCTATTTTGCTGCTGACCAATGCCTTGCCTTTGATGCCTTACCGGGTTTCGAACCATCAAAGAAGACGAGTCAAGTCTTCTTAAGAAGCCTGTGACAGGGGGAACATTGCCCTCCCTTCGTCTCCTCAGATGGTTGCGTAGATCTAAGTCAGAGTCGCAATCAGACATCTCAGCAGCTGACATCCGTATCCTTTTCCTGGAAAATATAGAATCTACAACCATCTCTCTGGAATAACCACAAACTTTTCTTCCATTAGCATTAGTAAAATCACTTTCGAAACATCTGTAATCATCACATGTTCCCTGTTCATACAGAATATCAGTGTCTGAGCACAGAGTATCATACTCAACTGTATCTTTAAATTCATACCCCGAGTATTGCTCATTCAGTTCCTGTTCATTCATATCAAGCACTGGCAAATATTCAGAATCATCCTCATAACCCAAGTTCCCAGATTCATCATGAACAAGAACATCAAATCCAGGGGATGATTCCCACCGCTCCTCAGGCTCTACATGACTATTTACTTGCTCCTCTGAACTCTGCTCAGTGCTTAAATGAGACATGTTATGAGCAACGCCATCATCTGGTAACAGAGAGTCTGACCGAGTCACAGCAGTTTCTTTGTAGTCTAAGGCAGATAATTCCAAGCAATCACCTTTCTGTTTAACATTTTTGGGTAATGGTACCTGAAGAACTTCCTTAGGCTGAAGTTTAAAATCAGACAAAGCTTTTGGAGCAGATAAAGATCGGTCAAAATGTGTTTCACTTGGTGCTGACACTACACATGTTTTATTTCCCGATGAAGTTTTAGTTTCTGAGTTGAGTGCCTTACTGCTTCCATTGTCATTCTTCAAAGGCTTTACAGTGAGCAAGCTATCACTAGGCCCATGCAAAAATGAGCATCTGTTGCCTTTGTTGCAAAACCCATTGAAGAAATAAAAACAAGGAACCGTTGTCTTGTTTGCAGGTAATGAAGATTGCAAAGGTTCAGATGGCAATCCAGTGTGCCCATCCAATGGCTGAAAAAATTACAAAAATTAGACGAAAGTGACAAGGTAACATCCAAGCAGATGGGTTAATATTAAACAGGAACAAATAAAAAAATGAATATGAAATTTGGAGGGGGAGTGTGAAAATATAATAGTAACAGAAGAATTTCACAGTATATTTATAAAGCAGTGAATTCGATGTGCCTGTTCATTAATTGGATATTTTAAATCATCAAATCTATTTATCCAAGTAAAATCAATTAAGGAACCGAAATCATCAAGACAACTGCAAGGTAAGAGCCAATGCAAATAATTTAGGAAACAATGGACAAATTATACAAGATGCTCTTTTGTCCAATTGTCAAGTGAAAAATGGGCCTCGGTACATTTAAAAAGTACAACTTATTACACTAAACATGTAGTTGATGTATGATTTTGTGTGTTCCAATTTGATATTTTAAGAAACACAACAATTTACAATGTGTTTTCAAAGAACTGAAAAATTATATTATAATTTCATATTATTCTATTAAGAAAGTACATGTAAACATAATACATCACAGTGTCTTTGATCTGAAATCTTGTACCATCACAACCTACTTACTGAACAAAACAAGAAACAGATTTAGTAAGAAAACTGTCCATTGCTCAGGTGCACTATATGTATAAATCAAGTTTTTGGAAAATGCATCCCGGTCTTTCAAACACGAAGGCCTTCAATTTAATACTTTATAATAACATTACAAAGTGAAGATCGAGGACCATTTATTTTACTACTACATTACAATAAACAATCACCATGCCTTTAATCTAGCATCACAAGCTACTTAGCAAGTGATCATAATGTTTTTGCTGGCTGCTGTTACTAGCTAGCTTCAACATTGTTGCAATGTTCGTATTAATTACACTTTATCATGAGCATATCCTTTTTACAGCATAATAGGTTCCAACAACCAATAAACATAACAATTCATTAACTCACCAAAATCAACAATTGAATCATGAAAACCTATCCTAACAGTGCAAATTAAGTGGAACAAAACATCACAGTTTCATGCATTCCACTGTCCACATATGCGAAAAACTTAAGCAGCAAACTAAAAGTGCGAATGCAAGGCAAAAGTAATGAAGAACTCACAGGGTGTCTAAAAGCACAAGTTGGATTAAGACAATTTCCCGACAACCAAAACCAGCAATCCCTCGGGTTAAGCCTCGCAATCTCATGATGCCTATACTCACACTCTGCCCCCTGTGAAAAAAAAAACAGAGTGGTTAATGCATCAAATCTCAAGTTAAACAAATCAATAAAACTAGTCATTAAAAACAAAAGTTATACAAGTTTCAGTGTACCTAGCATTGTTCATTTTATTGATATTTAACCTAAATAGAAACTGAAACAAAAGCTATGTTTACGTTAATCGAAAATGTAACGACGGTTGGGTTAGAGAAAATGCATTACAAAACAGGATGCGAAAGAGAAGCAAACGAAAACATTATAACGAAAATACGCAATAAAATGTAGGAATTGAATGCGCGATTACGGAGAAGAGAGAACCTTCTTGCAAGTGAGGGGTGAAGCTAAGAAATAAACGCAATCGGTGTTACGCTTGAGCAAATCTTCGTCCATGTTTGTGTACTGAAAATGGATTTGAAGAGAAAGAAGAAGCGATCAAGGTTTCATCGATCTTATATCAACATTACGATTAGTACATGTTAATGAGATGATGGCATTGCGAGCGAGAATCTGAGAAGGAGAACCATTTTTCGTTCATTTCAAACAACACGAGCAGTGTAGTTTGTTGGGCTTTTAATTGGACTCTAGGATCAGCCCATGTTTCGGAAGATCAATATGAAGAAAATTTTACCCTAACCCCACAATTAACCCTATACTCCCAAAAAGCCAGTGAAAATACCATAATAACCTCGTATATATTACGTCAAAATTTTCATTTTTACAGGAATTTTTTTTCAAGTTTTCCGGTACAGAACACCTCCGGAAAACTTGTTAATGACTTTTCCGGAAGTTACCGGAAAACTTCACCCACAAGTTTCCCGGTAGTTTCAGATTTTTTATTTTATTTTAATTTTTTATTATATTAGTATTTAATTAATTTATTTGATTTTAACTATATTTTTTTATTCGATGGGTAGGGATAGAGGTAAAGACGGCAAAGTTATAGCCACTGACTTCATTACGATATAAAGTGGCCACGAACACCCCAAAATTTTCAATAATTTTTTAAGTGATCTAACAAAAATTAATAAAATTAAACTTTTTTAAAAAATAAGGGTGTGTACCGGAAAACTTCCGGAAACACGTTCTGTACCGGAAAAGTTGGATTTTTTTAGTTTTCCGGAAACATCATATCTTTCTGTACCGAAAAACTTGTAAAAAGTTTTCCGGTAAAACTGTGTACCGGAATTCTTGAAAATAGTTTTCCGGAAGTGAAAGTGGATTTTGAAAAAAAAAAAAATATTCAAAATATTGAGGGTATTTTTGGCATTTTCAAAAAATTGTGGGGATATAGGGTCAATTTTTCCAATATGAAACAAAACGATTTTGGACAAATTATAAACGAAATAAGTTGAAGAGAGAGTGATAATTTATAAACTAAGTTTTTTTTTTTACAAGTATTCTCTGAAGTATATTATAAAATAAATCCTATATTAAAAAAAAAATTAAAAAAAAAAAACCCATGGAATTTAGGAAATGCAGTTTCAAATGGCATATTTTGTTTGGAATTGAATTTTTCCTTTTAACATGTAAATCTGATATGTACTCCTCATAAAATATATTATAAATGTTATTTTAGTCCGTAAAATTTATGAAATTTCGTTTTGTATCGATCTCTAGTATCTTTAACAATAGAGACTAACTGATAAATTTCATATTATTTTCTTTAAATTAAAGATAGTATGTAAGAGACTAAATTAATAATTTATTCGATGTGTTATTTGTGTTTATCATTAATAATCACAACTCTCTACTATTTTTGAACCATTGGTGGTTGGTTGGCTATAGTTAGAGCCTAGAGGTGAGCAATGTACAACTCAATTTATTCCGCTTATCCAACCTCGACAGAGACATATTCGAGCTCAAATTTTACCATAGACACTGAGTAAAGTCTTGTTTTATACATGACATTGGGTTCATGGTGGGTTCATATCATAGAGCTACTTTGAAGGGTTTCTTCATAAAGTATTATGGTCCTAAAATTATGAATACAGGATTTCCCTAATTGCAAGAATCTGATTTCCAATTTCCTCAATTCGAAATTCTAGCTTTCTTATGAACCAATTCCCCCTTTAAATTTTTATAATTATTAAAGAATATTTAATTTAAGTAAAACATGAGAGAAATTGAGAGAAATCCCAGAATGTAAAATTTATTTTTGTTACATCTATGTAAAATTGAGAGAAATTGAGGGAAGCTACAAAATTATTAAGGGAAGAAACTAAAAGACCAAAATTACCCAAAATGGAACTAAAATCCCTCAATCGCATTTTGGGGTGCTAAAGGTAGAATTAAGCCTCGAAGATCACCATAAAACGTGTTGCTTGTTTTGTATAAGATAAACCCATTTAATTTTATAAAAATCATCTTGTAAATTTACAACATGATTTTTATAATTTTTTTGTAAAATTTCTATTTAAAATAAATAAAACATTCTTGTGGATTAGGATTTTAAAAGACAATTTGAGTAAAAAAAAATGTTGTGGATTTTAAAAGAATATCAACATGATTTTAAACAATTTATATTATAAGAGTTTATAAGATTTGAAAAGACTTTATGGATTTATAAAATTTCAAAAGACTCAGATAAATTTTAAGCAACTATTGAAAAGAAGATAACTATAACATACTTTCAAATACAATATTCTTAATACATGCTCTTTTTATTTGTTAAAATTCAAATTATTCTCAAAAAATTCAATTCTAAATATTTAAAATTATGTCAGTCATCATTATTCTATCCACATAATCCTCAATAATGTATAGAGAGATTAACGATTTATTTTTATTTCGATTATCGTTACCTTTATATGCAACATTTTCATTGTTATCATTTTCATTGCATTTTTAAAAATTGTACAAAGTAGGTTAACAATTCATTTTTATTTTAAGAGTTACTATCATAATACTCACTCTGGTCTCAAAATATAAGCAAAAATGAATCAAAGAAAATTGATGTATCTGATCTTATTTTTTAATCAAATACATCAACTTTCGTTGATCAATTTTTATTTATATTTGAGACTGGAATTGCATGTAATATCTTGAAGATTAATTACATGCATAGAAAAAAAACTAAAAATTGACGACATGCTTAAGAGTGGAATTTTTTTTAGTTTTTTTTATGTTGTAGATGACAATTTTTCATTGAAAAAAATATTTTAGACTATTGAAAAGGGAAAAATATAACCAAATATTTTTATAAATAGAATTAAGAAACAACAATCTCATTTGTGTGTGTGGTTGTCCCAAATGAAACAGAGTGTTATAAATGCATAAAAAAAATTACAAAATGATTGAAAGTAATGAAAAAGATGAGAGTTCCTCGCAATTAAATAGATGTGAATGTGAGCAGGAAGAAAGATGGAGGAAGGAGATAAGAAAGAGAAAAAGCATTAAAACAAAATGAAAATCCCTCAAAATCTCATGTTTTGAAGAAAGACTTTTTAATGTTACAATACCATAAGATTTTATTGTCTTCTTTAAAAAATCTTTAAAAAGCAATTATTTTCGATCTTTTAAAATCTTAATCTTAATTCAATAACAAATATTTGTTTATAACCAAAAATTCTTTTAAATTTTCTGGAAATCCCAATTTAATACATTCCTAAAAGTATTCTTTTTCGTAAAAAAAAAATTTTTTTTATATTTTCAAAAGGCACATATAATCAGACCCTAAACTTTGGAAGACAGGTGAGTGGGAGAAGTTTACCTCCACGTAATATCCCTTTATTGACAATCACGCCACAAAATTTTAAAAATTCGGAGGCACTTATACAAACAAAATAATTCTATCCTCTGCAATTCTAGATTTATTTCATGTTAGAACTTTCATCTGCAGCTAACTGTTTTTCTTCCGAAAACCATTACAGTACACGAATTATGCGGCAATCAATTAGTGCTTGGCATGCCCTCTTCACATGCTAGAAACCAAAATTTCTCAAAATTTGTAAACCATTTGTTCAGTGTACCCAGCCTCTTTGAGTAACCCAGATACCTGCAGCAAATCAATCCGGAAGCGCATGATTACAAAGATCCAAGACATAAATTCAGACACAGCACACAATTTAATTTCATACCTCTCCTTGTGTCCAGTCCTTGGCCTTTTCACCAGATACATGTTTCATCATCCCAGGAGGACCACACACCTGAAATGCAAGTGATAATAAGGTTGAGCATAACCGGAAGAAGTTTAGCATAATGATGAAATTTTGCAACAATCACCACCACAATCCATTCTCTGTTAAACCTTAACAGCAAAAATAGCAAAAATTGAAAAATGTTGACATAGAATAACACGAAAAGCAGACTATCTGGCATAAGCCTCTCAATGCAAATCAAAATTATTTGTCATGGAAGGAGCACTAAATATTTCAACAAGTTTCAGCTTTCAAGCACAAAGCATTGAGTCTAAATTCTGAACTCATTCGCCAAAGACCCTTGATTCAGGTAGCACCAAATCCTATTGGGGACTACTTGACCCAAAGCGAGGCCACATTGCCCTTACTTCAATTTACCCTCAAGTCTCACCCTCCTGGGCTCCGGCACACAATAAAATAAAAAAATCTGAATAGAAGTATGAAACACATTATTTTATCTCGGGAAGACATTTCAATTTAGTTCATATGTACTTGCACAGTTGCTTCTGATTAGATGCAGCTATCCGGCTTAACAATCTGTATGGGTAACCAAAACAACAGGTTGTGGAAGTGCTATATTAATCATTATATGGGTGGATGTCAACCATTAGCCAAATATAGATACTTAATATTCTCCGAGAAGAAAAAAAAAGAAAGAAAATCATTTTTTAGTTTCCCTGTAGGTTCAAATATTTTCTGTCAATGCTATATAACTTTTATATGAAAAGCAAAACTCACAAGTACAAGAGTATCATCACTAGGAGCAGGTAAGCCTTTCACAACCATATCCTTTGATATGTAACCTGCACCTCCTTTCCAATTTTTTGTTGGATTATCTACAGTGTAGAATATCTGCAAATTTTGTTCAAAAAATAATTGATGTACTCAAAATAATGATAGATTGACTAACCATAGTAACTTTTCTAAACAATATTTTTACCTTTAGGTTTGGGTGGCTTGATGCTAGAATGTCAAGCTTCTGTTTAAGCAGTATGTCGTCTGGGGAGATATTAGCATAAAGCAATGATATCTGTAAATGTACGAGGCCACCATAAGGGAAAATATTATCATGTATATCACAAAAAAATTAATCATACTTGGTATGCATAAAGCCATAAACAAAATGACCTATTGCATTTCCAGCAATACAAATCAGGCTTCCCAAAATGTTTCAATCAATTAAAAACAATTAATTCATAACTTATTCATTTCATAATTAAGAATAAAGAAACACAAGCTCTATAATCATAACGTACATATTGGGAGGATGTAATGTAGAGGTTTGAAACCTACCTGAGTTTTGTCATCAGAATTCTTCAATACAGCCTCAATTACCTGAAGCATAGGAGTAATTCCTGTGCCGCCGGCAATCTGTGTGATGCGGTAGAAATTGGGAAGAGAGAACTCAAGTAAGTAACACAGATTGCAAAATGAGATTTAATGTACTCATAGTCATACAATTATACTGAATGGAATACTTAGAACAACAAAGTTAGAGGCATAAAGTGCACTTTTAAGAGAGATCGATAAAGGCATTTCAAACATATTTTTAGGGAAAATAACAAATTCTTCATTTTCCTTTTCAAATTTAAAGGCATGCTTGTAACTCTCTAAAGGCTACCAAACAAGCTTAATTTATTTGTAGATGGATAATTGAATTGATGGTGTTGAACAGCAACCGGTGCAAATATGCTTACCATGCCGATATTCTTCTTCATATTAGGAGTATATTTGAACTTTTCAATGGGCCTGAAAGAAACAATGCCTTTACTATAGAAAGTGTATGCATGAAAAGTATTGTTTTGATCTTGAATTGTTATTGCGAATGACATACCCTTTCACTTCAACCACATCACCTGGTTTTAAGCTTGCAAAATGCTGGCTCATTTTTCCTTCAGGATACACCTGCAGCAGTTTGAAAAGTAAATCAACGAAGTGCCTCTTTAAAAGGGCCTACTAGATGGTCTAAGAGATAAGAAAAGAAATGCCCCCACATATGTTGACATACCTTGATTAATAAATCAAAATATCCCTTGGATTCTGGATCTGATATAGGAGTATACCTGAAGATTTAGACACAAACACCCTCCTAAGTCAATCTCAATGAAACATCAACAATAAGCTAAAAATTATAACAATCTTAAGCGCGGTCGTGACATTGAGTGGAAATTTTAAGCATTCTATTTTTTTTTTCTGATCATTAAGATAAAGAATAGAGGGGAGTTAAAGTACAGGATTAGTCAGAAATGCCACTTATTTCAAAGGGCACCAGAAACGAAATATGTGAAGGAAGGAGTAACATGTACAAAAGAAACAAAAGGTAGAAAATAAAGTATATGATGCCCCTCCAATCTTTGTTTATTTAATTTACAACAAAAAACAATTCTGAGGACAGCTAAGTGGAAAAAATGCACCCGGAGTGAACGATTTTAATAGACATTTCTTAGGGGCAGTTAGGGAGTTAGTTACTAATAGGCAATTAGATGGAAGGGTGGAGGGAATCATTCTGTACATTTGATAGTTGTGAAAGGAGAAAACCTTTGTGGGGAAACCCTTGGGGAGAATTATATTCTCCATTTCCTACTCAGTTTTCAATAATACATTTCTATTCTTTTGATTTGTTCTATCTTTTTTCTTTTGATTTTGCCTTGGTTCCTAACATTTAGCATCAACAACGCAGGGTTAAGAGAGATGTCAACGAGCATTCTGAAAAGCTTTACAAATTAATCATACTAAGGCTGTCAATGACAGAAAAATAGGTACAGTGAAAAAGAAAATGAAACCTACAACTTAAGAATATTAGAACAATCATGAAGGTTTTTGGACTGAATACATCCCGAAGGTTGCGGGATCAGGTGCCAGAATAAAGAAAGATCTGAAGACAAAGTACACTCATTGTCTCAACAAGGAAACTTACGGACGTATGACATATTTTGGTTTTTCTTCAGCATCTTGTCCCAATGGAGCCCTGCAATGGTACAGAAACTTTTAGTCTACATTGTAGTGAAATACACACATACATACCCCAATAGCACAACCACATCAAACATCAACGATCTATCACACCTGGTAAGAATGCATGAAGCAACATCCAAACCCAAGTTTTTAGTAGGATCAAACGAAAACCTGGGGTACAGACATACAGTTACAGAGTTAGAGAAACAGATATAAATACAAGATGAAACCTGTTATGGCATTTTCTTACATGAAATTAAAAATATTGAATTCATTTGGCTATATGATAATGGATACATGCAACACCAAAGAATCGACATCTTGTATGATTTGATCCCTAAGTTATCGTCTCATGCCTCAGTTGCAGTACATACTATGATAAGCATTTCAGTTCTCCCAACAAGCAATTTTTTAACAAAATGCATCCTACATGATAAGTATAATTTCTATATGGAATATTATTTGGCTGATAATGTGAAATATTGCATATGCACTTAATGGTGACATTAAATTGAAAAGGAAAAAAAATTAGGGGAATGAAATTTCTTATTATGGAGGTCTGGTTTGTGAGCTTAAAAATGAGGGACCAAATAGTAAAATTGCAATATTAGGAGAGGCTAAACCACAGTTTGACAAAGATTATGCTTACTCAAGCATCACTATAGCTCCAAAAGGTACCAAAAAATGTTATTCAAGCATCACTACGCTTTCTAATGTCAGTAGCCAGGTTGCCATTTTTAATGATTATTGTTAAGAATCCTTAACAACAAGTAGCTTGAATTTTAAGCAGAGTTGGAATTAATTGTTTCTATATAGAAATACAAACCCACAATTCATTTCATTTGAGTAATATCACATTTACAATTTGTTGAAAGACGAGTTTACCAATTTAAGGAAGAGAAACACCATCACATGACTTGACTATAGAAAGGCACAAATTATTACACTGAACAAAATACGGTGAGGTATTTAAGATGCATCCAAATTCATGATTTGTCATAAAAGATATATACCTGTATAAGTGGGTATTTTGACTAACCCTGGCAGTATCTTGCAGCTTAAATTCAACCCATTTATCAGGAACGAGTGCTGAAAAAAAAAAAGTAAAATCTTCTTTGTCATTTATATTTATGGGGACAGAAATGTCTTTGCTACAATAATTCATCTGCACAGATCAATCCAAAACCTCCACCGAAATTTTCTCAGATAAAATATGTCATACCATAATATTATACCCACAGAACAGTCACAATCATATTCAACGATATAAAATTTTGAATCGATTCCAACTTAGGAGGAAACTCACCGATATTTTTAGTTTTAATTTCCTCTTCTCCAATTTGTTCTGAGTGAACCTAAAAAAAGTCACCAGAAACTTAATTAGAGAATTAATCATATCATATTAATGTAGATAACAAAAAGGATCGACGAGAAGAACACGAAGAGAGAAAGAAAAATGAGGAATTAATTACCAGATTGGGAGAGGAAGAGTAGTAAAGGTAAGAGAATCCACCGGAAATGGCGGCAATAGCGGTAAAGGGAAGGTGGAAATTGGTACGGGAGGATTTGGATTGGGAAGCGAATGCGATCGGAGTGGAAGTTGCAACTCTCCTTAAGAAAGCCGCCATGTTTGATTCGGAAATGGTGAAGGAAGTAAACAGCAGATTCTACAATAACACAACACAGGGTTGCTGATTACTTAAACGACCAGTCGTTGCACTTGCTTCATAGACTATTTATTTTTTTAGTTTAATCTCTATCATTCTTATTTCTTACAAAAAAAAATTTTGTGCAACTCATTTCTTACAATTAAACATTGACTATATATTATTATTAAATTGAGCTTAATGACATACAAGATCAATATGAATTAGATGATCTTCATTTTTATATGTCATGTTGTTAATTAATATTAAAGTGTATCTACAAATGTGGAATGATGTGATAAAAATAAAATACTAGATTTTTTGTGTTTTTTTTTTACAATTATTCGAAGAACATTTGAAATTTAAATGTTAATTCCATACATTATAGAAGATTGGTCATTTTGAAAGACTTAATTTGGTTCATATATTTTAATTTCTGATAAATTTGTCTATTTTTTAATTGTGATAACTTATTTATATTGAATTTCAATTTTTTAGGTATTGTAATTTTTATTTTTAAGTAAAAATAAATTTAAATAAAATGATATGAAAATGGGAGTTTAAATAATAAAAATTTAGTTTTTAAATCATAATTCAACTGACAAATATTATTATATTTAATATCTTGTCTCGGGTTCGAACTTGCGATCTTACAATTTTATAAATATATAATATATTCGTCATCCGTTCTACAAAGACAAAAAAAAATTAAAAATTTTAAAGAATAAAAATATATATTTTTGTTTTTCAAAAAGAGCCAAGTTCAAAAAACTAAAACTACAACAAAATTATGGGAGTAGAGACTCCTCTCACAGCAGCAACCAATAAATAAGAAAGTATTTCCAAACAATAATCATAAAAGATCCATCCATCAATAAAAGAAATATTTGGATTAAATCACAATGACGCCTAATATTAATAAGCACATCTACACAAGCACCCGAATGAATTTTCTTTACTCTCTTGTATGGCGTCTACGTACCCTAATCTAAATTTTCAATGTACACCCTATTGCATACTTTTCTTTTTTTCTTTTATTAGAAAGTAATGCATACTTTTCCAATCTTGAACATGGTTCTAAGTCATGTTCAAAGTTTTATATCTTTATTAAGCAAATGCCAATGCCAAGAGTCTTAACTCATAAGACTATCGATAATGAAGTTTTCTTTATTTAAATGTTTAATTGGGTATAGTGGGTATAAAGTATACATTTATAGTTTTTCATATAAATATCTAATAAGCACTAAATTCCTTCAATTAAACATCTTAAAAAATATTATTAAATGAGTCATAATTCTATATATCATTACATTTCAACAAATTTTATTTATTAATTGGAACTCATAAAAAGTGAAGAGAGAAGATTATTTACTAAACATTAATTCAAATAGACATCACATTTTTCAATATCACAATGGATGTACATATTTAACGGAATGTTGATTAGGAGAAAAACTACATTGTGGATGTCCTAAGGACAATAGTTAATGATCAAAATATCAGAGTTTTAAATTGAAATTGTATTGAAAGTTGTCTATATTTTGTGAATTTTGTTTTTATTATACTAAATTTCTATTTTTGAATCCTTAAGAAACACCCCTAGAGCAAGAACACTTGTTAGCAATTGAGTCTACGTGTATTTATAAAAAAAAATTAATTTTGAATCTTTTATATCAAGTTATTATTCAATATTTTTGTTAATCTTATAATTAAAACGCTAATCTCCTTATCTCTTTCTCTATGAAGCGTCATTGTTAATATCTTATAATTGGAAATCTTTTGAAATGTTTTCCGGTAATTTCTAAAAACTTTTTTTGATTGATCCGGAAATACTGGAATGGTAAAAAAAAAAGTGAATTTGAGTTGATAAAATAAAAAATAAAAAATCAAGAATATATTTAACATTTTTAAAAATTTGTGGAGTATAGATAAAAATGTAAGGGGTATAAGGGAAAGCAATCCAATAAAATCAATAGCGGCCAAAATTGAGAAATTAAAAATAGGGGGACCAAAATTGCGAAATTAGAAATAGGGGGACCAAAATTGCGAATCAGTTAAAATAGAGGACTAAAACTGCATTTAAGCATTTTTTTTACTAATCTGATTATTCTGCATTATAATTTTTGGTTTATCAAACTGAGCTTATCCAAGATTGATGGGTCCGGTTGTATTAGATAATTTATAAGTTATATTTATCAAACTGAGCTTTCATCCAAGATTGATGGGTCCGGTTGTATTTTATTGTAAAATGTCATCTAATTATATTATTCTAAAATGGGTCTAATGATTTGTAGATAGATGATGACCCATTGCCAGTGTATTATAGACACGATGACTTACTTGGATGTAGACAATCCTAGTACACATCCTTCTCGTGATGGAATGTACATCCTTCACCCTAGCTAGAAGATTCATGTAGACATTGAATTATTCAAAACAATAATCAAATGCCCAAGCTTAAAGTCATATCGGTTGGCAAGCCTTGGGTTAGGGAAATTTCCAATGACTTGAATGTTGAACCTTGATTGAAGCATTTTAACTGTAGAATTAAAAAGTATTCATTCCAAATAAAACAATTTGCTATGTTGGAAATACTATAACAAAATAATAAGATTTACAAATCACTAATACAACTATAATTTAAATTTATTGAATCTAAAATGAATCTTTTTCTTGAAGGGCAAATGGATATTGTTTCCAATGTATGAAAAAATTATTTATTTATTTATTCAAAAGCAAAGATATTTATTAGTGAGAATTTTTAGTTCCTATAAAATAAAAATAAACACTATTAACAAATATTTCATTTGATTTTACAAATAAGAGAAGGTTGATTTTAAATAAATACATAAATTTTTGTTGATTCAATTTTCTTTTATATTTAAAAATATTTAGAACGAAAAATAATATATAATAATGCAAAGTGGGGACAACTATTGAGCATAAGCCAAATATTCCTTTGGAAAAAAACAAGGTTATTTCATAGGCCAGTGAAATAAACTAAGGAAAGGGGTTGGGACACAAAAGAAACAAATGGTATCTAATAATTCAGTAGGACAAACAAACCGCAGTGACATATCACATGTAGCCGAAGATCTCATAAGTTAACAAAATTTTAATGGACGGACTATAATATCATATTCACTGTCTTCTGAAAGATATACAATGGTAATTCCTTAGAGATATAAGATATTAATAATTAACATGTTGCAACTTGCAAATAATTGATAACTAATAACTTACCATCGATAAGGCTAGACAGCAACAGCCCAAAAAACCATAGATGACAATTATGTTAAGGCCCCTGACAATATTGGAGGATCGCTTTGTTACTTCGATACCTTCTGCTTTTTAATGCTTTTTAAGTAACGACACATTATATTGAAGACATGTACGGTGTACGACACAAGATACGTATCGGTGTCTAAAAGTGACATATACAACTACATTCAAACACTTCCATTTTTTTTTAAATTATCAACTATGTTCATGAGTCAATATCAGTATTGTGTTTGGTGTTTGTATCTATATAAGTGGATTATAGACTAGGATCACTATTTTGTTTGTAACTAGCATCCTTTGAGATTATTTGAACAACAATTGCCCTTTAGTCAGAGATTCTGTTGCGAGGTATCTGGCATAGAAACTGATGTCAGCTAGTGTACCATTTCACGGTTCAATGGAAGCCTAGAGGCTAGCACACTCAAACCCATCAAATCCCCATCAACAGTTCTGGATTTTAGTGCTGTGTTGATAACTGACTGTAACAAAACTTGCATGTACACTTGTCAGCTTTACACTAGTGGATATTACAAGACTAATGGGAAAAAAAAAAAGAACATATATACATATTCAAGAAAAGCATTCAGGAAAAAAAAAACATCTTATGCATAAACTTGGTTGTTAGAGATGCTAGAAAGGAGCATATTGATGTCCATACAAACACTGAATCATCCCCCAATTCTAATTGGTGATGCCTTTAGAAAGAGAACACATACTCAATACAGAACAAGATCATCAAATTCAAGTGATGAGAGTGGAAACTATGAGGAACAAGGTAGTGGTACTTCTTCTATGCTAAGCCAACGAAACACTATTGGTGTTATAGGAGGAGTATCAGTTCTATCAACTCTTGTTTTCTTAGAAAAGCTAGCTTGTTTTGGTTCAAGGAATGGTAAAGAATGTCCACCTTTTGTTGTATGCAGTGATCCTGTGTTAACCAGGGTGCTTTCGTTGCGCGGTTCTTCTTTTCCTTCTGTTAGAAACAGAATGAATCACATTAAATTGAATCAGGAGCTGGTGGTTCAGAATTTGCGGCACAAAAAGAACATTCTTCAGCAGTCTGGAGCTTGCGGTTTCGCCTTGCCTTGTCATCTGTCACATGCTTGGCATAGTGAAATTTCTCAGGACAGTTCTCTACCTTTTCTTCATGTTGGTGATTGTGTTGCCATAGAACTCAAGAATGCTAAGTTGAAGCCTATTCATGCTGCAAATACCGTCCGAATTGGACTGCTCACTACAGATTCGTCCTTTGTAGTATGTTATTACCAAGATAAGCTTCAAAGTCAGGTATGAGAACCTGTGCGTTGCACAGTGAAAAATTCGTCAAAAGAATATATGTTAGTTACAATTTATAACTTGTTGTGTTAAATTATTGAACAGCAACAACGTTTAACAACGATTATATGGTGGTGAAATATTGATATGCAGGGTTTTGAAGTAGTATTGCTAGACAAAGCGACGGAGGAACATGTACTAGTACCTGCAATGGAGGCTTTGCAGAGAAAGGACATAGAAGGGGCAAGGAATTTGCTGAGAATTGCAATCCATGTTCTTTCGGTAAGGGGAGTGAATGTGGTGATACTAGCCTCTGATGATTTGGTGGGAATTCTGCCTCACAATGATCCTCTTCTTAGGAAATGTATAGATCCTATGGATGCTTTGGCCAGGTCAACTATACATTGGGCAGAAACAACAGCAAATTTACCTGGGAGATTTTAGTTTTCCTTTTTCTTTTTTCCAAAATCTTGGCTTATTGGATAATTTCTGTAAAAAAAACAACATATTCATGTGAAATTAGTGTCTTTTATAATAATATTAGTAAGCTCGTTGATAATATAGAACATGAGATGTACATAGAAAATAGTGTGCAATCAAAAAGTTGGGCTCTCCATAATGAGGAGTGATATCTTCAGAACAGTTTGATGAGAACTTTACATCAACAGAAAAATGATCTATAAGATTAATAGCCACCATTTAAATTTTTTCATGGTATCAATAGGTTTTATTTTGGTCAATATGGATTCAATAGGCTGTTTTGAATTACATCAACCAACACCATTTAGTGTACATTTTGATCTGGGAATGTCCAAGAGGAAATAAGATGATGGGCTATCGCAATATTGAATGTATTTATTTATAAATTCAACCAATAAAAGTAGCATGATACAGGTACAAGTGTGTTAATTCATCATTAATGCTTAGTAAACTAATTAAGAGTTTTGAAAAAACTTGACATATTCAAGATGATAAGTTGATAACTCTGATATAAGTTACTTCCATCATGATCAAACCACCACAGAAATAAAGTGAGGGGAAAAAGAAGGTTGATGGAATTAATTTCCATCGTTAATATCAGAAAAGGTGAGTGCGAGGCAGCAATTTATAATGCAAATAATTCGTTTTTAATGAGTTGAGTAAGTTGTAAGACTTTTTGTGAGTTCTTAAGGATTGCGCGCTATTTTAGAGTAAGAATGAATGAGTTATTTCAAAGAGTATAACTCACTAAAACCACCCATGACGAGTTGCGCCATTAGAGTCTAATACTGCTATTAGTAAAACATAAGGGCAGTTGTCCACATTGACAGCATCTCAATGAAGCCAACTTATGATGCGATATATAAATAATCACATTTTCATAAATGAATATAAATGAATATTCAACCTATTTAAGGCCTGAATTTTGGTTCAGAAATTTGACCAATGTAAACCCAAGCCAAAATCCCACACAAACTTTCGAAAATTCATCGAAATACCCCTCATAAACTGACAAATGACACCTCTATGACTATAAATCTGTAACAATTAAAAGTTTAAGAAGAAGCAATAAAAATAAATCTATGAATTGATCGTCATCGCCGCAATGACTACATTTCCAAAATTATTTGTCAGTTGAGGGGTGTTTCCAAGAGCACAGAATTCATCAACTCAGGTCTCCACAGTACTTGGTAAGTTGTGAAGAACAAGCGGTAAATCATCGATCCAATCACCATAAATACGATTGATCTTCTTGTTCACTTTCAACCTAAGTAAATGCTTCTTAGTCTGCTCCTCTTCCTTTGCCACAGGTTGACTTGCTGTTAAGGTAGGAGGTGGTGCATCAATGGCAGAAACTGATGTTGGAATGATGACAGCTTTTGTTGAATTTGCTACTGCACCCGCAATTTCAGCTTCGACGCGCCCACCAAAAGCTTGTAACTCTGATTTGCAAGACAACCAATGTTAAAAGGAGATAGATGGAAACCAAACAGTTTCAATTGTTATAATCACCTTACTTCTCTAATGTAATTTTTGTTAACAAATAACAATATGCAAATTCATGTTATCACCACGCAAATGAGCAAGACTTTTTTAAAATATAAAAGTCTGTGGCCACAATTGTGGCTGAGACGTTAAGGTTTTTGAATTCAGTCATCACAACTGCAGCGGCAATAGCCATATTTGACCGCAATATTAAGGATTGCGACATGGCTGCAATTTAAAACCTTGGAAATGTGCAATGTACCTCCAAATTATTGATAAGTCATACATCATATTTATAGGCATACATCAGCAGAAGGCAATACCTCAATCACATGGTATAATTGATAAAGGCAATCAAGTAGTTCATGATCATGTGATTCTATTGTCCAGTCACTTTGGGAATTACCGATCGCCTATGTTGCATGGATACGGGTATGGGTACAGTACCAAATATGATATTTTTCAAAAAAGTTAAGTATTGGCGCCTTAATATAAATTTTAAAATATATATAAAAAATTATGCAAACTTCAATAGATTGTATAAAAGATAGAAACAAAAAGTAAGTATATAACATAAAAATATATAAGGAGACGTCTTTCCTATTTTACTAGGTTACATATCAAAATAGAATCACAAAATAAATATAAGAAAACAATAACATTAGGATAAGAATATATGATATTTACATCACAAGAAATAGGAATGTACAACATAATAGGAAAAGTATCAACATCATAAAAAAAATCAATGAGAAAAACTCAATTTTTAAATATTTTTACCAAACAAAACGACAAACGTATTTTTATTTATTGGACCGCGAGTACATACAGAGTATCTACATGTACCCAAGTAGAGTATCCAACTTTTTTTTTATTTTCAAAGTAAATTTGGTACATACTCAGTGTAACCACATGTACTGGCTTCTTGAGAACCAGGGGTGGCCATGGTCACCCCAAAATTTTCATCTTGGAGGAAATATCATATGTTTCGTACAATATCATAGATATCATATGTTTCGTATAATATCACCATCTTAAAAGCGTCGCAGTGGCAGCGTAATGGGACTGCGCCTTTGTTCTACTGAGTTGGAGTCCTGCTCACCGCATTTTATATTTTTATTTATATTTATATTTTTCCCCAAAATGTTCGACTACAATTTTGGAGTACCCATGCTTCATAGTCAATTACAGAAAGGAAAATTTTCACAAAATACTCCAAACTACAAAAAAATTCAGTCGAGTATCAAATGTCCAGTTGTGGAAAGTATCAATAGCGGCGACCCGCCAAAAATCCATCATATAAACATGGTATTGCGGCTTATGGCAGCTGACACAAAACCTGCCATGCCATGGCACCGCTTACAACGGAAATTTGACAACAATGAGATAAGGTAATCATTAATTACAGAAAAGTGCCATCTAGAACCAGTGATGATAAATGGCGGCAATGGCAGAATATCGCGGAAAATTTTTGGACAACCGCCATAGGCAGTTTGTGAAGGAATGCCCGCCATGGCGGCGACATAGGCTGTAATGCCATGTGAAAGAATGCCCACCATGGCAGTGACATAGGCTGTAATGGCTTGTTTATATCGGGTTTTTGGCCTTCTGCCATCAACAACACTGTCTACTTGTCTAGAAGCAGGGGTTTATGTCAAGCCAAACACAGCAATGAAAACGATACACATTCAAATATATTCATAATGTACTATAAATTTGTACATCATATCACAGAAAATGACCTTCAACACATCATCTAGAAAATCAGAAAACAAATTTCATATGATTGAACAAAACAAAACAGTATCATCATCATCATATGATAAAACCATAACCAATAATCAAGACACATATGAGGTTTGATTACCTTCAAGTCCATGAGCAAAGTGACAGTCATCTCCAAAGGGACAGTGCCCTGTATGTTCCCACTTGAGACACAGTTTAGTCTTCCAATAAGTGCCCTTTGTTTGCTTGTTGACAGCCCTATTCCCATCCAAATTATTAGTACCATCCCCATATGACTTAGGGGAACCATTAGTCCCAATGCTTATTGTAGTACTCTCTCTTGAATTCCTGGAATCATCCCTAAACTTTGCAGGATCCTCATGAAGAAAATTACACTTATCACCATAAGGACATTCCTCACCATTATAAAACTTCTTGCACAGCTTCATCTTGTGTATGATTTTCTGATCATCATCCCAATTCCCCCCCACCAACGCCTGCAGATGTTCGTCATTGCGCGAACCAACCAGCTCCTGCCAATTTGGTGGTGGCTTCCTTATGTCTTCAACCCCATGAGCAAAGTTACAATTTTCACCGTTTCTACAACTACCAAGCTTGAACTTGACACAAATTCGAGTCTTGAAGAAAATGTGGCTTGTTCCTTTGTTTGGTGGAGGCTGAACCATCATCCTTGGAGGATGATTGTTGTCAGAAATTCTTGCCCTTTTGAATGAAGGGAGTTGATCAAAGTGTTGATTGTTCATTGGGAATTGAGGCCTCACTTCAATGACATCACTGTTTGTGGCGAAATGCGGCGGTGACATCCTAAAGGTTGGAATGTTGTCCGGAAAAGTCATGGCTGTTGTCGAAAGGTAAAGATTTTGATCAAATTCAGTGAAATTTTTTTATTTGATTATTGGTAGGTCAATCAGATCAACATTTAGAAAAAATTATAACTGAATCAATAAATTGTATAAAGTTGCAAATACTTACATGCAATGCAAGGTTGATCAAATAATGAAAGCCCAAAAAAACCGAAAAGAAAAGAGAAAGAAAAGAGAGATGCGAAGAAGAATTTTGGGGAAGAAAAAAAAAACAAGAAATTTGGAAGACCCAGATGAGAATGTTGGTAGAGAAACAAGAATGGGTGATGAAAGTTTGATTTTTTATTTTCAGGGTTTAAAAAGAGAGAAGAAGAGAGTTAAGAAATAATAAAAACGTATATATAGGGAAGCAATGCAAGATTTAAGGTTTTTTTAGTTGGTTTAACAAAGACAAAACCCTAGCCGCTAAACACTCTAATCACTTTCACTAATAACTAACTAGGTGGACCACTTGTTCTGACCGTCGGATCAACCGAGCTCATCAGATTTTGTTATGCATGAACACACTAAATAGTGTTTCCATTATTTCACTAACCACTATAGGTGTCTTTGTGTAGTACCGTCAAAAATGAATTTGTTCAAATCGGTCAATGCGTCCAATACATTAAAACACAATGATTGGACCTAATAATTTTAATACGAATATTTTTAAGGTTTTGTAGTCGATCGGAATAAATATGTTATTCATTCGAGTTAGTCCGTATGGACCACGTAACTAATTTTTTTTAAAAAAATCAAATAGAAAAATTGACTTTAAAAAGCCAAAAAGAGATACAATTCACTTAGCTTTTACCCACCCATTACCCAACACATTATTCATTCTGATTATGATTAAAAAAGAAACCCTAGCAAATATAACAAAGCATCTCATCTTCTTGTTCACTTTTTTCATCATTTTACATTCACTTCAGTTTTCATCAACATCATTTTTTCATAATTGAATTTCCACCGATTTCATCATGCCTTCCTTATCTGTGTCGTTGCCTTATGCCGTCAATTTTCTTTCAGTTAATAAGTAAGTATCATAATGCGAGTGATATTCGAAGGAGAATTGAAAAGAAACAAATTTGACCCTAAGGTTAATCATGAAATCTTAAATGAAACAATGGTCATTTCTTTTGTTTCAAAAAATACTTCTTCCAAATATGTTTTGTTTCAAAAAATACTTTTTCCAAATATGTTTTGAAATTTTATGAAGATGAAAAACATAAGCTAAAATCACACTTGACTCAAATTTGTAGGAGACTTTGCTTGACTTCTAATATAAAATAAGATTACATCGTTTACCTACATGGAACCCCACAGGGCGAGAATTAGCCTTGAAATGTTGAATGATTGTTTATTATTAGCTTAGTTATTATAGATATTATTTTGGAACCTTTGTTAATTATATTAGAGTGAATGACTTTCTGATTTCTTTTCTATTTTTGAACCTTTACTCGTTAGGTTATAACCTTGCATGACTTTATGGTTTATTTTATATTTTGAAACATTTGTTCACAATATATGTTTTTTGCTCATTAATAATATATGTATTTTTAGTAGCATAAACAATTTTTTCAAGTATATAAAATTACTTCATAAATTATTTACATTTATTTTAGCATTTTTTGTTTTTTTATAAAAAATAAATGAATGTTATTTTGAAAGAAAAAAAAAAATAGATTACAATGACAAATTTATCATTTTATCACAATATATATCATATCATTTGATTATCACATAACATGATATTTTGTCTATCAAAACCCTTAATGTATAAAGAGTATACTATAATTTTTTTTAAACGGACATAAAATAATATTTTCAAATTAAAAGAGTCGCAAAGAAATTAAAAATATAATTTATAAAAAATGTGCGGGTCACCCGCCCTGCCTGCAGCCCATCCAGAACTAGACTCGGATAGTATTTTATCAATCCATATTAAAACAATATTTTTTGACCCGATAAAAAACCCGCAATCTATTAGAACCAACCTTAAATGAGTCGGATGGTCCGTTTTAACATGTCTAAGTCTATTATAAACAACACAACAACATTTACATAATAGTTTGTCGTTAATTGAAGTATTAGTTAGTTGTTGCATTATTTGCTTTTCTTGTTTGTTAGCTTACGTTAAATCAAATTTGAAACCCCTTGTCCATAGAAACCCGTTTCTTATCAATTTAAGTTGGGTTCCACAATATTAAACGAAAAATTGGGAGTGCAAATAGCAACGCGGCCTCATTAACTGACATTATCCTCCGTGTGACATTTTAATACAAACTCTATCTTATTCTTTTTTTTTTTTTTTAAAAAAAGACCAAAAATAACAATTTAATTAAAATTTAAAATCAGTAAACTTTTAAAATTTTCCGACACATTAATTTTTTTAAAAAAATACAAATTATTAAAATATATACTAAAAATTTTAATTAAATTTTCAGGAATAAAAGTATGTTCCAAAAAATTACCAGCTTGATTTTTCTAGAACACAAAAAAATATTTTAAAAAATTCAAACTTTAAATATTTTGAAATACATCTGTATTTTAAATAACTTAATTTTAAGTTTTTTAGAATACATAATCATTTTTTAAAAGAAAAAAAAATTAATTAATAAAAAGTTTTTTGGTACATGAAAAAAATTCAAAACAAAATAATTTCAAAAATTGTATACCAAAAATTTTATTTTATATTTTCTGTGCACAGATCAATTCCAAAAAACTTAAATTTTAAAATTTTCAAATCACAAAAATATTTTAAAAAAATTAAACTCTATATTTTTTAGAACGCATTTGTTGGAGCACAATTGGATATGATATGGGTGGAATATTTTGTTAGTAAAAGAAATATAGATAGTTCGTATAAAAAGGATGGGAATAAGTTGGACCGTACTAGAATTTGCTAGACCTGAGCCTCAAGAAAATTCAAGACTTAAGTCTGATCTATGGTCTGCTATAAACTTACTTTTCAGACCTGAGTTTGTCCTTGATATGGTCTGTTAGCCTACTTAAAAGTCTTTTTCAGTTTAACATTTGAAAAAGTAATCAAATATATCTTTAAATAGATTAACAAACTAGTATGTCAAATAAATTAAATTCTATTTTGATATTTAACATGACATTTTGAAGAATATGACTTTATAAGCACAATACTTCAATTCTATTTGATAATAATACATTTAAATATGTAAAAAACTAAAGAAGATTAATATGCGTATATTATTAAAAATTGAATATATACCAAAAAGATCAAAATTTAATATTATAATTATAGTTACAAAAAAATATTATTTATATTTATTTAAATAAGCCGACCTAATAGCCTAAAACATTTATTACGTGACATGTAGCCTTAGCTTTTTAACTAAATAGGTTTTTTTAGAAATTTTGAAATTGTATATTTAAAGGAAAAGTTTGACCTAACCTAGATATGTCACTGTCCGTCTATGGCCTATTTACATAAAATATGGAAAATATGGAAGTAGAAGTATAATTGTGCGTATAACGTAAAATTTTGGGTCCGTATAACAGGCCCACACGGCCCAGTTACATAAACATAACAAATAACTTCCATTTCGTTGGAAAGTAGTTTGTTCACTGCTGCTATATTGGCGCGATTCTGCAGTTCTGTTTTGTTCGGTTTGTGCATTTTACTTACTCTTTTTTGAGTTTCACTTTGTGCAGGATAATTTATTGAGAAATTCTTATTAGAACCAACGGATTCGTGTTGTGGAATCAATCTCTGGCAAATGCAAGGTAAAATTACCTATGTTTGATCCTTTTTTGGACCCCACTAGTATGGTGATTACCTATGTCCGACACTAACACGACATCAACACCTTGATTACATGCAATTATTTCATTTTCTCGAATTATGACCATCATCGTGTTTGTGTTAGTGTTAGTATCCGTGCATCATAGGTGAGTATATTTTATGTTAAAGTATAAAAATTAACCAAGGAATGTAAATTTGCAGATTTTGGAATGCCTCTTGAAAGTGATTGTTTTATTTCTTATTTTCAGCTAATGTGCTCTTAATATGACAGGGAACCTAATCCTAATGTCATTGTTTATAAATCTTGGGATATAGTTAAATGGTATCATTTATTTCCTCAATCCACATAATCTTTTTCATAGATGAGGATACCCAGAAAGGAAAAGATATGCAGATAGCTGGTGACCAGTTCTTTGGATGCTGGGGGGGAACTAGTTCACTAAAACTGGGGTCCTCTCTTCTCTTACCATCTTCAAAACATATAAAGAAAAAGGTAGCTTAAAGAAACCCCAGAATATTTTTAAAGCTAAGTAGTAATAGCTTAATAGGGCACCTTGAGAAAGAGCATTTTATATGCCTTTTGACTTGACATTGACATTCCAAAGTTGCTATGAAGTCAATGAAGAAATAAAATGAAGCTCTATTGCATGACAAGGAATCATCAATATGGTACTCATGTGCCACAACAAACTAATTAGTGAAAACAATTATATTGGGTTTATTTAGAATGCATCTGTAGCATCTATGCTGTTATATAGTGTGTTAGGTTCTAACATATATAATTATTTTCGTGCTCAGAGATTATATGCTTAACAGTTAGGTCCACTGACTTTGAACTTATTTTGATTTCCACAGTAATTTGAGTAGTGTTGTGGAATCTATTGGTCATGGTGGTCCATGACTTATGTTCTAAATTCTCTGCCTAATCTTTGAAGTATGCAAAACGTTTTTTAGACCACCTCAACAGAAACAACTGAATAAAATAGATGTTCCTCACCAGCACACAATCACTCTCTTCCTGTTGTGTGTGTGATAAACACAAAGGCAAGTTTTCGTGTGCATTTACATTTGAATTGGGGGGAAGCTAACAAGGGAAAGATTGGCAAGCATTAACACAAGTTCAAAAGCTTAATCATCTCAGTAATGAAGACGGAAATTAATACGTGGATTTCATAACCTTCTTGTTAGTACATCAAGCAAGAAACAATAACAGCAGGGTATTCTTCCTAATGAAAAAACATTGCTATGATTTTCCAACAGAAGGCATTCATCCATGATTTATCTAGAGCTTGACATAGGGAAAGCTAAATAGGTGATATTGCAAGTCCTCTGAAATTCTTTTACTTTCAATCTGCACCACCTGCAACAAGTCATAATAATAAATGTATTGGGTTAGATAACATTTTCTAACGAAAACCTTGAATCCCTGACAATATTTACAAGGAAAAAAAGAGTTGAAACGTCACAAGACTAAACTTTTCTCACCAAAATCCCTTGGCATTTTGCATTTGAAGCATTCTGTCCTGCTAGCATAATTATGCATTCCACAGCCAGTTCTATTAGATTATAAAAAAAAGTAAATAAACAAAGATACTCAAATTATGGAAGATTTGGATAAAAATTTATTGTATCATATTTATTCTTGTGTGTAATAAAATCAACTGAACATGTTTATTTGACCACCCTATATGCTATAATTATCAATATGGTCCTCTTTCTCAATCTTAACCATTTTGTGGCTTTGTCCTGCAAAAATACTGCCCCCCTTTGTTCATATTATCACCATATGTCACTGTGCAAGAGCCGATAATAACTCTACCCCTTTGTTCATATTGCACCTTCAATGCTTGAAAATGCAGCTTTTGTGAGTATATCAATCAGTTGTTGCTAAATTACATTGTTAACCTTTTATGACAAAGGACATTTAGGTGATATATAGTTGCTCTTTCAAGTTGCAATTGAATGCAAGCTCTTTATTGAACAAATGTTGATGCATCTGAGAAATTAACACTTTTAGAGGGTAGAGTTTGTGATAAAATACATGCACATGCAAAACAATACAATGAAGTTGTTAAAAATTCAATTATTGTTTTTTCTACCAACAATTATAACTCCTTAATTTTAATCTTCTAAAGTACCACCCTACCTTTACAAGAGCCAAAATTTTCAGAATAGATGCTATTTTCAGTACTCAAACTATATGAAGATAATGCATGTGAACTAACCTAGGGCAAATCCAGTCTCCAAGTTTCCATCCTGGGGGAGAACTGCAATCAGATCCATATCCTCCAGAACTCGTCATGTTCCCGCCATATCCAGAAGAATAATCATCTTTAAATGCACCACATCTATAGCAGTTCGATCGGCTGGCGTAGTTGTGAGCTCCGCAGTTCATAGCGGTGCAAAACCAGTCCCCTGCCAACGCTTCCGTCCTGCTATATCTATAGGTTGATGGGTCAGGTCCTCCATACTTGGGATATCCACAACTTTGGCATGCTTCCCTCTTCTTGAAATTTATGTGCTCGCAAGCACCACACATCCAATCTCCTCCAGACCAGCTCATTTTCCTGTTCAATATAGAAACATCTGAAGTGATAAATTTTAAGAAATCCAGGTTTCATCAGTTATCAATGCTGCTTCATTAGATTTCAATGACTCAACTCCCGGTGCATGTAGCCTAGAATTGACACGACAATGGAAAATATTATCAATTCTTCTCTTTTAAGTTATGAGTTAAGAACTCAGCAATTTTTTTTTTTTTTTTTTTTGATAGGGAAATATTAGTTTATGTTAGTTTTCAGTTTTCGAAACCTGAACTTGGTACTTAAAATTCTATTGATGTCCCTTAGCTCGTCAATTCTTCTTTTATAAGTTATGACTTATGATCCCAGCTTATATTAGAAGGCATGCAAAGTGATCCATTATGTTATTTGCATAAGGAAATATAGTTTTGGGTGACAGAATACTCTGTCAAAAAAGCATAACAATGTTATCAACTTTTCTATAGTTATAGGAATTTTGAGTATCCTAGTTTCAATATGAATGAAACCATGAGGCACTGCATATACCAAGAAAGTTGCATATAACATCCACGAAGAAGAAAATATTTAAGATGTGTATGACAAACATAGAAAAAAGAAGTTTACCTTTGAAGAAGAATTATGAATAAGAGAAGAATCACACAGAAATGGTTTGATATTGCTATAGTAGTTTAAGAATGGCTTGTAAATCAAGATGGTGAGTTTGATACTTGTGTTGTGAGGCTTTATATACTGATTGAAAGACCTATTGTGGGGGACATTAATGTCTCTTTTCGTTCCCTGGTAATCTGCTGATGGTTTTCACTTAAGATTCTAAAACTGGAAATTGTTTGAAGATGTGGATAAAAATTTGTTACTACTGTTTCTCTGGTTATTCTTAGAAATGGTGGGAAAGTTGGGTAAATAGTGCATGTTTACACGTTTTGTTCTATCTATAGTCTTTTTGTCCATCTTTAAGTGATTCCTATGCATTATTGAGAGGAACATATCCAGGGGAAGTAAGGCTATATGAGGGGTAGTTGTTATGTGATAGACTGCAAAATCTACAATGGAATCAACCCATCAACCCCACCTATGGTTTAACAACAACACAAGCTCAACATTTATCCCATTGATCCTTTTGCATTAGCTCTTTACAAATAAACCTTCACTTGTAGTAGGCTTATGCAGTGCTTGATGTTGTCTTTGCATTAAATGAGGAAGTACTGAGTAAAATAATTATGGAGAATTTATTCTAACTTCATGCACATCCATTTCCAACTTCTTTTTTTAACTTTGTTTCGATTGCTTTATGGCAATAATTGAAATGCCATTCGAAGATTCATATCCAATATCAATATACTTTGTTTATTTTCTCTACCTACGAGTATACTAAAGGCATGTATAAATTTTAGTGTACATTTGACCTGAATTGATGAATTACTATTCAATCAATTCATTTGTATGCATCCCATAATTTAGTTATGAATTTAATGAAATTTTTAAAAGATATATGATTATATGATTTTTTTATAGAGAAATGTTGACTAGTTTGTTAGTAGGGAGGGATAAATATTAGTAGCAATGGTCGAACCTGCGACTTCTCTTTTTTAATATTGATTTGGTGTTCTAATTCAAATCATTAGACTAAACCTTCGAAAACAAATGATATCTAAAATTAGTAGTGTTCAATTAAATTAATTTGATTAATTTAATCCATAAAGTTATGGTCTAAAAACCAATAAGATTAGAGATTTTAACTTCAGAAGTCTTGTTTTTTGTTTTTTTTTACAAAACAATATCTTGTTAAAGTGCTATATATTTTAAAGAATAAATTATGATATCTTTACCATTTCAAGAACTAAATTGGTAACTTAGATGAAATTTTATGAACTCTAACACACTGCCACATGCGAATATACAAGTTATTTGACCTAGAAACATAAAACAAACAACTATTACTAGCTAAGTTTTTTAACACGCTCTAATTTTAAATATAAACAAAAAAAACTAAATATATTTGATTTAAATTTAGTTAAATATATGTAGGCTTTTGTTTATATATAACATTGCAGAGAGTATTTCATTAGTTTGTTTATTTTACTTCATTACGAATTCTTATTTCAAAAGGTAAGTGGTGAGAATTTTTTATGAAAGCTATCAAAAAGAAAAGAATATTTTTATGAAAAAAAAGGTATGCGGCGGACCGATGCTGGGCAGAATGGAAAGTTGAAACCGAGTAACGTAGGTTTCAAAAAAGTGTTACAGTGGAATCAAAGTCTTAGTGGTAGAAACGGATCTAGCGACACAGACATTTAACCTTAGACCTTAGTAACTCCATCTTTTATTCTTCATAAATATCTGATGAAACGGTTTCAAAAACTATTCATAAACATTTTTTTTTTATTAATCTCTGAAACTGAATATCATCACAATAAACAATAAAAACTCTCCCCATCGAGAGGTTTAATGTTATTCCGTGTTAAAGGTGAATTGATAAACATAGTGTTTTAAAACATTCATTATTCTTATTTTTGCGAAAGAAACTTTAATTATTTACTCTCTCCTCTTAAAATTAAGAAAATGTTAATTTGTCAATAATAGTTTTTTTATTGATATTTTGTTAAGAGTTCCAATTGAATGAGATAAAGTCTACCAAAATATATATAAGCAGTGAATAATTCTCACCCTACAAATCGATTTTGTAGAATTGTGTAAGACTCAATCTAAATTCTAAGATGGTATCACTCGAGTTACGTCTTTTACGTGATAAAACCTAAATAACTTATATGAAGTGAGAAGATTTCCAGAACGTGACCCCTCATTCAAATTTTATAATTATGTGTTATACCCCTTATATACGTCTGACCTAAATAACCTCGGTGTGATGTGATGATCAAAAAGCTTAGTCTAGCATTTATTATGTTTATTATTACTTTTTTTTTAGGAAGTATTTATTATTACTATTTACAACTACGAGAACTATTAGTGTATGTTAGGATTTATATTTGAGCCATCAATTTTTTATTTAAAATACAAAATCTTAGGTTGCACCGTACAAGGGGTTCTCTAATTCTCGTTTTTTGTGTTTGTTTTGTTTATAATTTTTCTACAATATTTTACCATCTTATTTTTTTTTTTTGTATATCTCTATTTTTATTATATCAATAACATATCACATATATTATCTTTATTTTTTTCTCTCTCAAAATGTATGAATGTCTATGGATATTTTTGTTAAAAAAAAGATATGCTTAACGTAATAAAAACAATAAATAACGAGAAAATAATGTAGTAAAGGAAAAATATAAAAAAAATTGACGGCATAAATATACAACCAATTATTATTGTCACACTTACATATTCAAATATGTAGTGTAGTGTTGTAGTGTAGCCAGCTGCTTTAGATTACCTCAAATACGTTGTTGGGCTTGGAATACCCTTTATGTTCTCTTATCCAATTCAATTCAGTGGAATTATCCGATTCCACACTCTTGAATTTTGCACCTCTCGTGGCCTTATATTATACGCAAAACCACGAAAGACGATGGTGAATTAATGTTGTCTTATGCAAAGCCATATCACATAATGCCTTGTTTGTTTTGTGTTGATTGTGTTTTTTCCTGCTCACGGTTTGTTGCTTGCCTTGCATCCATGCTTATTACTATTTTGGTTCTACGTATGGAGAAGCGCCTCATTTGATTATTATGAAAGTGTAAAATAGATTTTGACATATTTGGTTATTTGCAAGTAGAATTATTTTTTTTTTTATAAACTAATTCTAATTCAAAACTAAAATTTGTAGCTATGAACTTTAAATTTAATTTTTACACTGAAATTTATTGTTCGAGTTACTTTTACGTAATGTTTAATTGTAGTTTTGGTTTTCTATTTTTAAAAATTCAAAAAATTGTCACCCAATTTTAAAAGTAGACAGTTTTGATCTCTTCATCATATTTTTGGACTAAAAATGATGATTTAATATATTTTAAATGATGTAGCATATGATTTAATGATAAAGAAGCATGTAGATACATTAATTATTCATATGTCATTAATTAAATTAATAAATGATAAAAAATAATTTTATTGCGATTTCATGAGTGTTAATCATTCTACATCATAATATGTCTCGTTAATTAAAACATTTCACATCGTTCTTTTGTAGTTAAAAAATTAGAATAAAAGACAAAACTAATAGATTTTAAAATAGGATGACCGATTTCGTTAATTAATAAAAATAAGAGATTAAAATTGCAATTAAACATTTACGTAAACATATTCAACTATGAACTGTTTTACATTCAACTCACTTTTAAATAAAATTTATTTTATAAAATGAATTCATTCAAAATTAATTTATATTACAGTAGAATCTAAAATGCACTACTTACTACTTTTGACTTTTTTATTGCTTAATAGGTTTTGATTTTTCTCAATTGCCTGACTACTTCCCATCTTCATGCTTTTTATTTGCTTTGTCTGGTACTGTATTGTATGCAGCATGCCTCAATAATGTCCTTATTCTCCTTTTTGCTTTATTATATATTTTTTCTTTTTAAAAATGATTTTTTGTTACTTTTTATTATAAATAATTATAAAATAACACGACTGAGTTCACATGGTTCTTCTCGCCATTGCTTGGATGTGTCGAACTAAAATCCACAGTTGCATTGATGCTAAGGAAGGAATCTTAATCCTAATCACTAAATTTTCACCAGACAATATATATATGAATATTCCACATTCCATATATTATAATTATGAAATAAAATTCCTTGTACCGACAGTTCTTACTGCCACTATTTTTATTCTCAACGTGCGAAACTTCTTTCTCAAAAAGATGGAGGGCTATTCAGTAATATACTTGGAGAATCCACATCCTAATGACACTGCCTCCATCCAATATATACCCGTTCCTTTTACATTTTCAAAAACCACCGCAAACTTAGCATAGCCAAATTATTGTTTTGCACAAAAAAAACATTTAAATAATTTTTATTTTTATTTTTATTTTTATAAACAAGAAGATATATTAGGGAGAGGACAAATGGCACTCAAAACCGTCACAAAGGGATATTACATATTTTTAACAATATTGTAAAACAAAAAATGTTAATATTCAGGGTATTACAAAGGATATTACATATTTTTAATGACAGTGCCTCCAAACCATTAAAAAGGATACTACATACTTTTAATAATTATTTATCTTGGTGCCTCAGTTAGACAAGACAATAAGTGTATCGTTACTCGCCTGCTTTTTACACATGACACTTTGGTTATGAGATAAAAGAGTTGGATGAATATTAAAGTTATTAAGGTTAACTTCATATTGTTTGAACTTTTACGGGTCTGAAGATAAAATTTCATAAGAGCGTGTTAGGTGGGGTGAATGTGAGCGCTTCTTGATTAAAAATTGTGGGAAGAGTTTTAAATTGCAAGGTGAATGTTTTACCCTTCAAATACTTTGGTCTTTCTATTGGTGGAAATCTCCGTCGTCTTTCGTTTTGGGACCTTATTGTTGAAAGGATTAGGGGTACCAGGTTGGAGGCGTCAAAGCTTATCTATGGGTGGTTGTCTATCCTTCTTAAGGTCATCTCAATTGCTTTGTTGGTTTACTTCTTGTCTTTCTTCAAGACTCCATTAGGTATTATTTCTAAAACTGTATCAATTTTTTAATTGTTTTTTATGTGTAGGGGGAGTGAGGAGGCATAGAAAATCCATTGAGTTAAGTGGAAGTCGGTGATCGTGGTTGTGAGTTTGGTAGTTTGGGTGTGAGTAACATGCGAACATTTAATATTGCTTTGTTGAGAAAATGGGGGTGGAGGATAAGGATGGATCAAGGTGGTTTGTGGAATAAAGTTTTATCGCATAAATATCATTTATACGAGGGTATGGGGGTTGTCTAAAACTCGTAAAGTTTTGTTGTGGTGGATGGATATTCAACATATCTGTGGAGAATCGAATAGTGGGTTTGAGAATTGGTTTTCAAATAATCTTGTTTGGGTGATGGTAAGTCTACCTCATTTTGAAAAGATCTGTTGGTGGGAGGAGAAATTTTATCCACTAAATTTCATTAAAAAAATTAGTCTTTCTATCAATAAAGAGGTGATTGTAGCGGAGGTGGTTGGTAGTTGCCTTGAGTCTGGAATGGGTATGTGGGGTTGGAGGAGAAATTTGTTTCAATGGAAGGAGAAGTTACTTCAAGAGTGTGTCTTTTGTGGGTAATGTTTTTTTGCAGGTAAACTTGATGGATAGATGACAACGGAAAAATGAATCAAATGATTATTATATAGTCAAAGGCGTGTACAATATGTTCGTGGTAGATCAAAACAATCTTTCTTATCCCTTTGGTGAGTTCATGAGGCATAAGGTTATGCCGCTGAAGATGTCCATTTTCTCGTAGAGGCTTTTCAATTATAGGTTGCCCACAATGTCCAGTTTAGTTCGAAGCAGTGCATTGTCTATAGAGACTCAGATGTGTATTGGTGGTTGTGGTGTTGTAGAATCGTTCCAACATATATTTGTAGATTGTCCTGTTTTTGGGAAAATGCGGGCAATGGCTTTGAATTGATTTGAGGTTTATGCAACATTTCTTAAACAGATTACCTCTCATGTCCATTTTTTCTATGGCTTGTTCAATAGGGATAAAGGACTTCGACACTGTTTGATTGCGGTATGGTTAAGTTGTGTTTGGAGTCTTTGGAATGCTAGAAATCTTTCTTGTTTTCAAGCAACAAGAGTGTTCATCTCAAATTATTGTCTTGGTCGTGGCTCAAATACAAAGTCAAAGGTTTTCAGGTGGATTTGCACTATGGATGGACCAATCTTCTTGGTTGTTTAAGGTTTTTTTAATTATGAGTAGTTTTTGTTTGTATTTGATTGGCGTTAAAGAAAAGTGTTGTTCTCAATCCATTTTTGAGTGGTAGAATTTTTGGATCTTAAACTCATTAGTGATATTCTTTGTTCATAATTTTCTGATTTAGGTCACATTTATAGTATGAATAATTTGTTATATATTTTGACTTTTTCAAAAAATAAAATTTTGACAAATTACTCCACCAAAAGAAAAATAGACATATAGTACTTCAAGCCAATAAACCAATTCTAAGAAATAGACTTTATATGCAAACTAATTTGTTTCTATTCTTTTTTTCTTTTTGTTATCCCTTTATTCTGCAACAACCACAATGACCTAACTCTATTATTCGGTTATTAGGCCTTGTATATATATGAGTCAATTTTTAAATATTCAACAATGAATCTAAAATGTGTATTATTCAATTTTATTTCTTTTTTTAATTACATATACTTTTATGATATCAAAAGCTATCCATAAATTTCCACATTGAAAACCATAAATTAAAAAACAAAGCTTTTATCATTTTTCTTTTTCAATGGTTGTTTTTAACGACAACAGTTCCACTTGTCCACCACAAATGCAACAAGTTCAACAGATAAATCAAGAAATCCTACAAGTCTATAATATCTTCGTTCGAAAGAAAATCTTAGTGTGATGCTCATCAACCAAACCATGAATGTAGAATTATGTTGATTATTGAAACTAAAATACTTGACATACACAAAATAACGAAACTTAGTTTCAAGATCTTGTATATGTTATAATATGAACAAGAATATATGACAATATAAGATTGATTATAATTGTAATTTGACATTCATTTAAATGATGCGTACGTGGTGATGTGAAATATCATAGTGATATGAAATTTAAATTAAATAATACCATTGATAGATTAACACAATACACGACAAATATTTATTACATATAAATATAAAAACGCGACCAAATATTTGTCATCAATAAAATATAAAAAAATATAGGACAAGTATTTATAAAAAAACACGGAACAAATATTTATCGCCGATAAATATAAAAAAATTACTTGACAAATATTTGTTATTGATCAATTTATCAAAAAAAAGTGCATAACACATATTTGTCATTAATACATAAAAAATACGAGATAAATCTTTATCAATAATAAATAGAAAAACACAAAACAAAAGATAAATATTCAGTATTTTTTACTTATTCTAAATAAGATTTAATTAGTATTTTTTACAGGGGAAGTCAATCACAAAAACTTATGATTGATTGTAATTACTTATTCAATAAATATAGACGGGACTGGGTGGTTAATTACTTATGGGATTAACTAACATAACTGAAAGTCGGTTACGATGTTGTTAGTGTCAGCTTCACCTTTACCTTCAATTCTTCACTTCCTTCCAGGTTCCGATCCTCCTTACAAGGTTCTAGAACAACACCCTTATCTTAATCTCCTCGCAAAATGCAACAACATCAATACTTTCAAACAAATTCACTCACTTCTCATCAAAACCGGTCTCCACAACACCCTTTTCGTCCAAAGCAAGCTCATCCATTTTTGCGCCGTTTCACCTTCCGGCGATCTCTCCTACGCTCTCTCTCTCTTCGCACATAACCAACAACAACAAATTCACAATCACTTCATTTGGAACGCTCTCATTCGAGGACACTCTTTGAGCCCTTCTCCTATATCTTCCTTATACTTTTTTTCTCGAATGCTTCACTATGGACTTCAACCAAATTCTCACACTTTCCCTTTTCTCTTCAAGTCTTGCGCAAAAGCAAAGGCTACCCATGAAGGTAAACAGCTTCATGGTCATGCTTTGAAGCTGTCCCTTCACTTTCATCCACATGTTCACACTTCGCTCATTCATATGTACGCTTCTGTTGGGGAATTGGATTTTGCACGTTTGGTGTTTGATAAAAGTCCTCTGAGAGATGCAGTTTCTTTTACGGCTCTTATTACTGGGTATGTCTCGCAGGGTTATGTGGATGATGCTAGACGACTTTTTGATGAAATTCCAACCAAAGATTTGGTGTCTTGGAATGCTATGATTGCTGGGTATGTTCAAAGTTGTCGTTTTGAAGAAGCTATTGAGTGTTTTTATGAGATGCAGGAGACAAATATCTCACCCAGTAAGAGTACAATGGTGACATTGCTCTCTGCTTGTGGTCACACGGGGTCGCGTGAATTGGGTAATTGGATAGGTTCTTGGGTTAGAGATAATGGGTTTGGTTCGAATCTTCAGATGACCAATGCACTTATTGATATGTATTCTAAGTGTGGTGAAATTGATACTGCTCGTGAGTTGTTTGATGGAATAGAGGAAAAAGATGTGATTTCGTGGAATACTATGATTAGTGGTTATTCTTACTTGAGTTTATATGAAGAAGCACTAGCATTGTTTGATGTCATGCTTAGATCGAATGTGAAGCCTAATGATGTTACTTTTTTAGGAATTCTTCCTGCATGTGCTTGCCTTGGTGCTCTTGATCTTGGTAAGTGGGTTTATGCATACATTGATAAGAACTTGAAGAACAGTAGCAATGCTTCTCTTTGGACAAGTCTCATTGACATGTATGCAAAATGTGGTTGCATTGAGGCAGCGGAATGGGTTTTTAGAAGTATGAATTCTAGTAGTTTGTCTGCTTGGAATGCCATGTTATCAGGATTGGCCATGCATGGACATGCAGAGAAGGCTCTAGCCCTTTTTTCAGAAATGGTCGACAAGGGATTTCAGCCAGATGATATCACATTTGTTGGTATATTATCTGCTTGTACACAAGCTGGTTTGGTAGATCTTGGACAAAACTATTTCAGGTCAATGATGCAAGATTATGGAATTTGTCCGAAATTGCAACACTATGGTTGCATGATTGATCTTTTAGCTAGAGCTGGAAAATTCGAAGAAGCAGAGATTCTTATGAAAAATATGGAAATGGAGCCTGATGGAGCTATTTGGGGTTCTCTTCTTAGTGCTTGTAAGGCTCATGGACGTGTTGAGTTGGGTGAATATGTAGCAGAACGCCTCTTTCAATTAGAGCCAGAAAATGCAGGTGCATTCGTGCTTTTATCGAATATATATGCAGGAGCTGGAAAATGGGATGAGGTAGCAAGGATAAGAACAAGGTTAAATGACAAAGGAATGAAGAAAGTTCCTGGTTGCACCTCTATAGAGATTGATGGTGTTGTTCATGAGTTCCTTGTTGGTGATAAGTTCCACCCTGAATGCAAAAATATTTATAGTATGTTGGATGAGGTAGATAAGCTTTTGGAGGAAAATGGGTTTGTGCCTGATACTTCTGAGGTACTCTATGATATGGATGAAGAGTGGAAGGAAGGTGCTTTGAGTCAACACAGTGAGAAGTTGGCTATTGCTTTTGGTTTGATAAGCACAAAGCCTGGATCTACGATTAGGATCGTGAAGAACCTTCGTGTTTGTGGAAATTGTCATTCGGCTACCAAGCTAATATCTAAGATTTTCAATAGGGAAATAATTGCGAGAGATAGAAACCGTTTTCACCATTTTAAAGATGGGTTTTGCTCATGTAATGATTGCTGGTGAAACTTTAATCTATCTGTTCAATGGAATATCATTTGCACTTGTGCAGAAAGAAAAGCAAACCATTTGCATTCATATAGCTTACAAAGATTGATTGGTACATGTGTGCTCTCTCACTATTGAAGTGCAAATCCTTCTTTATTTATAAATACATTTATGATTACTACATGAAATAGGCTTAATGTTAAGATTAGCTCAATGCAATGCAGCTGAATCCACAATCCAAGTTATGCAATTGGAGTTCCTTCATGCATTGGAGGGTCGGTTGAAGGAGTTCTTTCTTGCAGATGCCAAGACAGTCTTGTCAGCTACTATGAAATATGCCGCTCCAGCCACTACAGACAAAATATGACAGTTAGATATCTGTATCAATCAATGATTGTGATGAGAATAGTAGATCAATGTTGTGACTTGTGACAATAAAGATGAGAAAGCTAACCTGTGGAAATTATGAGCGCTTGAGCAGTGTGATTGAGGTTTGCTTTTGCCCAAGGTAGCATCCTAACACTAGCAAACTGCATATATCAAAGCATATATAATTCCAGTTAGCTATATTCCAAAAATATATTTCTTATAATATTTTAAAAGTTTATTTCAAATGTAACTAACATTGAGATCTGTTTGGAAAAGAATGAAGGAATGAAGCAAATAAAATTGAATAGGTGGAAGAAGAACTTACAGTTGGAATGGCAGTGGCAATGGTAGCAACAACAGCTGCCTTAGCTCCTGCCATCACACCCTCTGTTTACAGAAGAAATGGAAAGAAAAAAAACTAAATAAAAACAAAGGAAACTGAAGATTATATTGTACATTGATAGTAAATTAAGTAATATTAAGTAAGCATTATATACCATGAGAACAGCGCTTGGCCATGGCCAACCTTTGATCTAGAGAAGCCAAGCTAGCCCTTTCAAGAGGAGAATTAGCAGCAACATTTCTATTGGCCATCTTCAAAGATTGAATTGAATTGAACAAAAGCTAAGAATGAAAGAAGTCTTTTCTGTAAACAGTTGAAGATATAATTGGTGTAGCTTTGAATGAAGAGTGTGTGAAGTTTATTGCATATTTATAAGGTGAGTTGGTAAGAGAGAAGAGTTGCACTACAGCAAGGGGAGTTTGATGGTTTCATCTGAAATCCACCGTCTCAGTCTCAGACAGTTGTTTTCACTTGGATTTCTGTTAAGGTGGGTTGATTCTTTTGTTGTTCCCTTAATACTAAATACTCAAAACTTTTTTATTCTTAATAAATGGTTTGTGAATGAAATTATTTTATTTATTTATGCATACATCACATGGCATGTGAGGAATGCAAATACTTAGTACGAACCGTATCCACAACTAGTGTCTTAAAACTGACACAAAAATACATAAAAATAAAATGTACATGTTCTTTTTTTCCCCTGATTCTGTATCTCATTGTTCGGTACACTTTATTAATAAAATAAACAAAAGGTCCTTTAGCAAATTCGATATAGAAGGAAGTGGTTTAGTTTGTACCAAAAAATAAGGCAGTGGTTTAGTCTGAAAGATGGCTAAAAACCATGGGTTTTGGACTTTGGTTACTGACACATAGCACATCCCAATAACCAAATATTCCTTAAACAAATTAAAAGAGAAATTTGAAGTGTGGGAGTCTATAAAATAAAACCATGGGTCTAAAAGGTGAGGTGGGTTAGCCTTTTCTTTGTTATTATTAATAATAATAAGGTGCATTGGATGTGTCTGAGAGCATCTGGTACATTGGTTTGATTGCAACACGTGCGCAGGTTGTTGAACACTTGCAACAGTGCACTCCCAAAAATAGTGAGTGTAACACAAGTTAATTATTTGGTGGTAAAGGAGGCCATGGTTTTCGGCCGAAGTGGGTGGGCACCTACTAATAGTATTAGCCTAATGCCTATTGCATTAACACCTTTGATGGGCCTCCACGTCTCATCAAACCTCAACTGCTCTCTCTTTAGTAATTGCAAATTTGACAATGACTTTTTTGTTTGACATTTATAAGTAAAAGTTAATATTGATTTATTTGATTAAAAGTTTAACTTAAATACATAAATTATTGACCTACTTTTTATTATAAATAAAAATAAAAGCGGTAAAAATCATGTTTTTTTATATGAGTGGATGTTATTTATCATATCTATTTGAGAATAATATATATATATATATTTATTTTAATTTATAGTTTAACTGAAAAGTAAGTAATATTTAATTAAAAATTATTTTTTAGAGACACGTCTATATTTTTGTCTTTGAGAGAAAAATGTTCAAATTAAGACATTTATAATTATTAGATATAAATGTTACTCTTACTCTTTAAATAAAATATAAATAAGAATGACAGTTTTAACTTTTAAGGTGGTTAGTTTTTAGGCGGTTAATTGATAAGACATTTATAATTATCTAATTAAAATTTTAATTTAGATACATTATAATTAGTTTTTAGGTGGTTAGTTGATTAAATCTTCACTAGC
>JBBPBQ010000002.1:6929314-6972127 GCA_037974755.1 Cicer yamashitae
TTTTTTTTTTTTTGCAAATTGGTCTCTAAATTTTTTTCAAAATTTGTAAATTGGTCTTATAAATTTGCAAAATAGTCCTTCCATTTTGGCTTAATTTAATTTTTATTTTTTGCTCAAATTTTTTGAAATTTATAAAAATAGCTCAACTTTAAATAAACAACTATTCAATCTACACAATGAAAATTTATAAATCAAGTGAGTGCAACTGAAGCATTTAAATTACTTTAAATTTAAAAATCAATACAATTTTCAGTTACTCTATTTGAACACACTCTAAGAATTATGTGTTGCCCTATGGTTTATGTTTGAATAAAGGGATATTAATTCTATCAAGGATCATAAAGAAGGAAATTAACATATTATTTAATGAAGATATATATTAATTGATGAAAGCAATATATATTTAAAAAAAAAATTGAAAGACACCTAAATACCTCGTTGAGGTCTTGAGCTAAAAAGAAATATAAATTTATATGATAGATGTTATATGTTAATAATATGATAGTAAAAGAGAGATAAAAAAATGTTCAATAAATGAATGTAAATTATATATATATATATATATATATATATCATTATTACTATATTAAAAAAAAATATATATATCATACTGACAAGTACTTTAAAGCAAGTACTTTAAAGCCACTTGTTAAGGAAACCAAACCATAGCAACCATGTTATTAATTAATACAAAAGATGGGCATCTTTTCTCTTGATATTGAGTTGGGTATAAAAGAGAGTCTTCACAAATTATTAGGAGTTAGCTTTGGGCTTCAACATACACGTTGGGCCAACCACTATTTTTTTTAAATGGTTGTTTATCTATCTTTTCGTGTTTGTCTATCTACTTCCAATATATTATCAGATGTTATGATCTAATAAAATATTTTATACTGTTGGAATCAGGATTCAAGATCGGTCTAAGATCATAGTTAATAAAATTAAGTGTTAGACCTCTAATAAATAATAATAATTTTTTATTTATATTTGAATCTAAAAAATAAAAACTAAAAACCTCTATTATTTTAAATTTTATTTTAAGTCTCAATTGAATTGGTTAGAAACCAATAAAAAAACCAAAAAAAGAGTAGCAAAATATGTGGAGTTGAATCATCAACCACTTTTTTTTATGGTTAAATAAATACATGTAAAAAACCAAATGTTTACTTTTATAATTAAAAAAACCAGTTTCTTGCCACTACATGTATATATAGGTTTGAATTTGCAGGGAAAACAAGGAAAAAATGATGATACCTACTCACCTAGGGAAATATCGCAACTAACGAGAAGGGAGATCCAACAAATAAAATGAACTATCAAATCATATTAGTAGTACTAGTTGGGTTGGATTGATATGATGGCTCCAACATAAAATAATTAAGCCTTTTCACCCAATTTGTACACATTTGATGATTACCTTTTCTCCCGATATGATGAAAAATGAGAGAAGATATAAAATGAGAATGAATGCCAATGAAATAATAGAAAAAGGTAAATAAAAAAATCAATATTATTTATTTCATTCCAATCGGATCTAAATTTTACTTAAATACAATCCTTTTGCACACAGTTAAATTCACGTTATGCGGTAAGAGATTTCTGACATTTACCAATTCATTATTTTTTCTGTTAAAAAATAACTTAATTATTATTTTATATATATTAAAAAATATATAAATAAAAAGTTAAATATATTATATTAAAAATTACGTTTGTTAGTATTATTGGATTATTAATGTCACAGATGCATAACAAAAAATATTATATTAAAAATTATATAAATAGTATTAATTAAAATATAAAATTAAAATAAAATAAAATTAAAAGAGGTAATTATTTTAAAATAAATTTTATTTATAAATGAATCAATTATTTTAACATGAAAAAAATGATTCTTGAAAATCGTAAATTGATATTGAATAACACTGATCGAGCTTAAAATAAAATGTGGATGATAGGAAACTATGATGATAAAGGAAAAATGATACTATTAGCCTCAATTAGCATGAAGTATATTCTAATTACTACATATATAGATGGACCATGTTATATATCACTAAAACAACCCAACACTTTAATCTCTGTTACAAAACAAAAAGCAAAAAGAAAATGAAAAAAAGTCTTCTGAGTACTTGACTATTTCAGCACATATAGATACATGTACTACAACATCTTATACAGCTTATCATATTTCATGTTTAAAGAAATGAATGACAAGATGACATGATTAAAGCTGATATATACTTTGCCCATTACATTAATGCTGTATTCCATTATAATGCAAACAAATCTACTATATGACACAAGTTAACCCTTAAGTGCCAAAGATATGTGATCAAACTAATTAGGAACCTCTTTATTGCGGAGATAGAAAGCCACTTGTTTAACGGACGAAATTGATTTTAATTAAAAATAATTTGGTTTGAAATTAATTAATTAAATAATTAATTAATATTATAAAAATAAAAATAAAATTAATTTTACTCAAATACATTAAAATATGTCAAAATTAATTCTACTTAAATATATCAAATATGTTAAAATTAATTTTTTACTTTTAAAATCAAAATTCCGTAGTGCTAAATAGCTAACGTACAGAATAGTTCCAATTTTTCATCATGTTTCTGTTGCTACTTGCTTATATACTATATATATATATGTATGATGATGATGAATTTTATACTCCCAATTTATTCTCATATTTTAAAAATCGTTATTAAAAAGTAGCAACATAAAATTGATCTGCATAACTTGTGTTGACTGTGATTTAAAATTAGAATTAGCTGGTGTGTTGAATCTTGTAATAGTAGTAGAGTAGTTGTTTATTGTGTAATGTTGTGTAGTCATGAGCATGTGAAGATGAAAGAGATAAAAGAATCCCATGAATGAAGGTTCATTGTTATTCGGGCTGCAAGAAGAGGCTTTGGACTGTCATCCATATGCACTGATTCATACTAATACTTTAGGTAAGAAAATGATTCCATTTTTTATTGGTTTACTAGAGAGGTTAAGATTTCAATTATTACACCCATTTTTTTCACTTCATTCAAAATGGTCCACACACTCAACACTCCTTTTCTTCCCTCTCTCACCTCATCATTACTGTTACCAAATAGTAGTATCACATTACTAAATCTCCTCCATTTTATAATTATTTCACACTTTCATTACCCCTGATTTGGGAAACTGGAGCTTATATTCACTTAATTAATGTTTAATATCTTATTGGCTTTGCAAGAATGACAAAGTTAATTATTAATCATATTAATTAGTTATTTATATTACAAGCTAATATAATAATTAGTTATATTAATTACTTGTTATTTATTAGTTATATAAGTTTTATGAATTAGTTGTCCCACTTCAACAATTATAACAACTATCTCATTATTTATTACACTTTTATTTATTTATTTCTTAATTTATGGTTTATATCTAGAATTATAATATGAATTCAAATAACTTTGTTGTAGTTTTGTAAAATTACAGTAGTTTACGTAATTTTTTACAAAATCTATGGTGATACGAAATATATATTTAGTGTGTTAATATCGGGATAAATTTCTCGGTATCATCATAATTGAAAATATAATTTTCAATGTGTTTTTATTTTATTTTATATTATTCTTGTTTTTTATTGGGCACTTTAGGAAAATGTTAAGAGCAACAAAGAATTAAATATTTAAGATCGTTAAAAAACTTTAACATATCTTATTAAAAAATTTATTATTCTCTTATATATCTAAAATTTCCTTTATTCTTGGTTCACGTGAGACTAATCATTCAAATGCGAATCACTCGCATGACTAAATTTAATTTACATTAAGATCTGACTGTCACTCCCCCACCAAATATATAATCTACAAGAAATTTTGACTTCACATATTTATTCAAAATCTTAAAGTATTAAGTATATTTGTATCTTTCTTATGTATAAAATATATTTTTTTATTCTTAGTCGATATGTGACTAATCACCGACATTTGAATTCCTAACACTTTCAAATATGAATGTTTAAAAGAAATAATTTAATTTATATAAACCGTCAATAAAAAAATTATATTATCAATCAATTACAAGCGTTAAATTTTTAATAATATTTAACTTTTTTTTATAATTATTTATAAAATCATTCATATGATTAATCATGATCTATCGATTATATAAGTTTTTTTGTACTGATGTTGCATGAAATTTAATTTTCAAAGAAAATATAGTTTAATAAAAAAAATAACTGTATACTTCTAAGTTCTCGCATTGCAAAATGATTACATAAGCCGAACCATTTTAAACTCCAATCTTTAATTTTAAAGTGTATATACATAATACATATAATGGATAGTAATCACCATCATTTTCAATTCATGAAAAAGGATGAGAAGAAAGAGCCCAGAAAACATTTCCTTTTTCTTTCTTTTCTTCGTTCGGTGAAAAGGACATGTGAATGCGCAGATAAAAGAACCATACGAGAAAAGTATACAATGTTATAAAGTATTGTTAAATTAAAGTGATTTTATCCTGCAATTTTTTCTCATCAATATTTGAGAAGTGTAATAATTGTCATCACATGACTTCATAAGGAATCATGAGAATCACATTAGGACAATTATGTGATCTGATTTTCATACACCTACGTATCCTCAACTACCTATATTTATCAATACATATACTAAGATTAATTAATAATTTAATACTACCATTTGTCCCAATTATATTTCATTTCGGTTATTTCATATAAAATAAGAAATATACTAGTTAACTTTATAAAGAGATAAGTTTTGAATTATTTCTAAAAATATTTTTCATTAATAATATGTGACAGGGATATTAATAAAAAAACATTTTAAAAAAAGAATAATAAATAATAAAGTGAGATATAATAATTTGTGGCGAATGGAGTATTATAATAATGAGCAAATAACACAGTTCATTGCATGCTGCACTATATGCCTTCTGCCTTGGTCAACATTCACTAATTAATTTATATATAAGTCTCTATCTCATCATACATAAAAAATAAAATAAAAATAAAACAGAAGACAAGGGGAGAAAGAAACCTTACTTTCTTTTATGAAAAAACACAATTAACCTGTTTTTTACTAAACTATTGTAATTACATTTTACAGCAAAAACTTAACTCTAGAGATAAGTAATTGCAGTTCTATGCATAGAATGTCAAAAGAAATTAAAAGTAATCAAAATGATGAGTAAGCTGAAATGGTTGATCTCTATCGTTCTTGCTTAATTTAGGCATCAAAACCATATTCCTCCTAATCTTATTCTTATCATTAGGAACTTCAGGAGGTTTAACTGATCTAATCAAAGCCCAATTTACACCCTTAAAAAACTCATGTTTTTTAATCTCAACAGAACCTAAACAACTTCCAATTCTCTTATTAGGATTCTTCACCAACAATTTACTTATAAGATCTTGAACTTTCACCATCTCTTCAAACTCATAACTACTAGTGACACCAATTCTAGGAAAAGTCAACGGTTGCTTCAAAATGTTGACCAATGTTTTCTCATTGTTTTCACCTTTAAATGGTGTTCTTCCATACAACATTTCATACAAAAATACACCAAATGTCCACCAATCCACTGCACTTCCATGTCCTTGTCCGAATATAACCTCCGGCGCTAAATACTCGTGTGTCCCGACAAACGATTTCGACCGAGCGTCGATCGGTTCGGCTACAAGCTCAGGATCAAAATCAAAATCAAAATGATCAAGGTCTAATTGAGATTGATCATGATTAACATTTTCTGTTATAACTGTTTCAACAGTTGTTTTGTTTTTCTTGGTTGATGATAGGAAACAGGACAGAACAGGTTGCATTGGAGAAATGCAGGAATTAGGTGAAGAAGTTCTCTTTGTTGTAGTTTTGATGCTACGTTCTGATCTTGTTTTGGTTCTTAAGAGCTTTGGAACGACGTCGCATTTGAGAGAAAGATCAAAATCTGATAGCATTATGTGTCCATCTTCTCTTACTAAAACATTCTCTGGCTTCAAATCTCTGTATACTATTCCCATCATGTGTAGATATTCTATTGCTAATAGTGTCTCAGCTGCATAAAACCTGTTCATTTCGTTAATACCTTCCCATAATTATAATTATAATTATTACTATATTAATTAATAATTCTTTCAAATAAATTAATTATTAAACGTATTACAACTAGTACAAAAGTAAAAGGCCATTATCATCCTTAACTTAATTAGTATTAGCACGCTTTTTTTTTTTTGTTTAAATCTCTTTTTAGTGTAAACTATGATCATTTGATCCAAAGAGTATTTAGATGAAATGACTCTCTCCTAGCTTAAAAACTAATTATGGGTTCAAATTTTACATTTTACTCAAGAAAAACTTTGTCCCATAAACAAAACAAAAAACCATAAACATCTAAAAATTATTTTAGACTATTAATTAAGTATTTGATTTTAAAAATAATAGTTTTATAAGAATGTTATAGTATATGAAACATGCATGAATGAAGGAGTAATTAATAATGTTAAGAAAAGGAAAAAAGTGGTAAGCTTACTTAGTGGATGAAATGGAAAAGCGCTTCCCAGGCTGGCGTTGGCGAGCAGCATACAAATCACCACCAGGACAAAACTCCATAACCAAGCAAGAGTAATGAGAAGCATCAAACTCAGTATACAAAGTTGGCAAAAAAGGATGATCAAGCATACCCAAAATCTCCTTCTCCATCTCTGCTCTCTGCAGTTTCTTCCTTATAGCAAGTGCTTCTCTATCAACAACTTTCATAGCATAAAAACACTGAGGCAAACCCACAACAGGGTTCCTTATCTGACAAAGATACACATTCCCTATGTCGCCGCTACCAAGCCGTCTGAGGAGGCGGAAGTGGTCGAGTCCGAGACGACCTCTGTCGTTTCGGAGTCGACTCATGGCCTCCCATGCAACTTGGTTTGCCTGATGAGGCTTAACATGGGAGGCTAGTAGTGAAGAAGTGTATGTGGTGGTGGAAGAAACGGAGACGGAGCTTCCACGAGGACGGCTTCCGAAGCTGAGGTTAGTCATCCAGCTTCGGGTTGATTCCGGTACGGTGATGGAGGAGGAGCTGCTGTCATAGTCAGGTTCATCTTTGTAAAGTGTGGTGGTGGCCATGGTGAGTGGTGGATAACATGTACGTAGTGAGTCAGAGAGTTTTTTGTTGTGAGTCTTTGTGTGTGTTTGTGGGCTTCACATTGGGTTTGTGAAGTGTGGTTTTATATGCTTCTTTTCTTCGCATTGGTAGCTAGCACATGCGTGACGTGTAATTATATATTAAATTAATAAATAAATATTGGACAAAATAATTAATTCAAACCTCACGAGAGTTTAAAAATACTGATATCAACAAATATTAAATTGATAATATTAATTTAACAAATGATTTTATATTTTAATGTCGAAAAATAAATTTTGATAATTTTCTAAATAATTTTACTAAAATACTATTATAGATTTTAAAAATTTATCTTAAAATTCTTCTTAGGTCTTTGTATACATTGAATCCACCATACTATTTTCATATAAATAATTTAAAAGTTTTATTTTTTATCAAAATTATTGGGACTCCACAATAAATTTGAGATATGAAATAATATTTAATACAGTTAATCAAATTGCATTGTTATTTTTTAATAGATTATAAGAATTTGAGAGTTGTTAACTAAAAAAAGTTGAATGAGACTTAATTGTAACACTTCAAAACATCAAAATATAAGAGACTAATAAGAAGGTAGGTCAGAATTCGACGTTAACAATTTCTCTTTCTTCTTATTTATATATAAATCATTATCATTTTGTTATAAAAGAAAAAGTTAAAATCACTTGAAAGAACTAAAGAGACTAAAATCACATTATGGTTCAAACTAGATCTAAGAAACAAAATTGAAATTAAGCATTATAAAAAAAAAAACTATAAGAACCTACTTTTACTTTTTTATGAGATGATGTCTCATCCAAAATAGAGAATACATTAGAGGTCATTAAACCCCTAATTTTTGTTAAGGGCCTACTTTTATTAATTGAATTGAATTCAATGGCATATTGATTAAATTAGTATACAGTAATGGAACAGATAAAGCCCATATTTCAGCGATCAAAGTTGCTTTGATGAATTTCATATTCACGTTTGTTTTAGTCATTTCCTTATATGATTCACGGAAAAATTGACGTGTTGTATAAATAATGATAATAATTAGTTATATAATAAATGAAGGAAAGGAATCTTTTACTGAATGAGATGAGAGGCTAGAAGGCGTAAAACATGTTCATCCTATGAAAAATGTCAAAAGCAGAATAGTTAAGATTCTTGATAAAATGATAATCTATGTGGTAGGCAACGTTTAGGATTGGATTAGTGAGTCTTGAGATTTTATACGAGTCATTGGTTTTAAAAAAAAATGTTCCTAATTTGAAAATGGATAAAAATAGTATAGAGAAGGAGTGGTGGGAAGAGGGTATCGGAGCATATATGATGGATCGAGGTCACGTTGTTCTCCGTAGGATTTGTATAAAATGTGACGACCAAAAGATAAAGCTTTTTTGGTGTTGTTCTTTTAGTTGAGGCATGCTATATACATCAGTCTCACCCCGTATGCTGACGAACCCACTAGCTTTTGTTCTCTCTTAAACTTTTTTCCAAAATGGAATAATGCCTATAAACTTTACTATTCCATTTTTTTTTTAATAATCTATTCTACTATCTTATGTATATTTGCAATACTAGTATATTTTACTTTCTAGTTATCTATGCTAAAAAAATTTAGTACGGTTGGGTTAAATACAAGAGGTCGAATCATAGTTTAAATCTCATCTTAGAGAACCATTAAGAAAATCATGTTAATAATTTCTATAATTAATTTTCTTTATGTCTCTTTCTTTTAGACGAAATGTCTCTCCGATGTTTCTTTAAAAAGAATATCTCTCTAATTAAGTTTATATAAATTAATAGAGTTTATTCAATATTCATCACTTCTATTATTTTATTAACTGAATCAAAATACAAAATGAGCTTTTTTATAATAAGAGTCCTAATACACTCTCAAAAGATTGATGTAATGTTGCGGGCTGATTAATTGCGGTTGCAGGGCTGAAAATTTAGTGTTAAGTTCTTGTAAAAGAAAAGTTATCTATTAAATCTCACAAGTAGTTGATGCTAATGCTTTGTACTCTATTTTCGAAGATGAACGAGATATAATACTTTATTTCTTAGATAAAGAAATAAGAGATGTTCCAACGTATATACAGATCTCGATTGATTTTTCTTGTATATTTCCAAACTCTTTATTTGTTACTTTCTCTTACCAAAACCAAAGAGTTGTGTTTTGATCTCTCTTATTATCATCACAAAATATGGACTCCTCTCCTCCTTTTCTCTTTCTTAACTTCATTCAATTTGTTTCATTTTACATGCAAGCAAATCTCATCATTTGTAAATTATGTGAGTACGTGTTTCATCCTCTTACCATATTTGTTCATTTTCATTTTCTAAATTTGATTAGAACTCGGTTTGAAAATTTTGTGTGGCTTTTTTACCTTTTGATTATCTTTTTAATATTGATAATTCTTTCACATCACATGCAAGTTAACACCAATGTAGAGGATAAGTGCCAAAAACAGACGCGAAATGTAATAGAATTAAGGAATGGACCACCAAAAGGACTAGACCATTTGATTTTATATGTATTTTGTTCATGAAATTTATCTCTTATGCTATTATTTAAGAGATTTCTTATGATTATACATATATACAAGTCTACGTATGTATTTTATGATCGATGCACAATAAAATATTTAATGCCTGAAAATTGAATTTTGTTATTTTTTTAGGAGACCTATGGAACAATTGAAAATTAACATGATTTAATACTATTAAATTAAATAATTAATAGTCTAATGACATGTCATCTATTAATAAATTTGACCATATTTTAAATTTAACACTACAAAATTTTGAAGTTTTATATTTTTGTTCTATTTAAAAAATAATTTACTTCTCTCCATCCGTTGCACCGTCTCTCCACCAGTTATTAAAAAATAATTAATATATACAAAAAATAATCAAATTTCTTCTCTCCACCCATTATTTATCAGTTGCACCGTCTCTTTTCATTGTCTTCCTTGGCCGTTCTTCACCACCTATCTCATGCGTACTGCATTGTTTATCTTTGTCGTTAGTTTATTAAAAATCAAACACAAACTTGAAAACAACGGCGCAACGATGACGGATCGTGGTTGACGGCACTAAGGCGACAACAATACAACATAAGAAATTAGAAGTGAGACAAATGAAGGATCTTCTCGAGGTGGTGGAAGAACGGTGGAGAGTTCTTTTTACAATGATGGAGAGTTTTTGTTACGACGATAGAATAACGGTCGAAGATAGTAATTTTCTTTGGTGGTGGAGTGGTTTTTGAGTTGATAATGATTTTAATTTTAACTAAAAAAAGAAAATTATTAGATTTAAGAGGATTAAATTGAAAAAATAAATGTGTCGATACAAATAATTTAATCAACTTAATGTATAATATATAAATGTTGATGTGAAGAAAAATAATACATTTATTAATTAAAAAATTAAAAATAACATTCATATCAAATCATATTTTTTTTGTAACTATTATAACATTCATATCAATACATTCTAATTAAATTGTTTCTTTAAACTATAATTATCAAGAATTCAATTATATGCAGAGTTAAATCTTAATGTTTAATTTATTTCTGGAGCAAAAATAATTAAAGCACAGCCAAGTTCATGATAATTCATAATAAAATATAAAAAGAGTCAGTAAAAAGTAGATGGTCAAAAGCAACCGCTCTTTTTAACTTAATTAAAGCTTGCTAAACGCACATGAAGAATTTTATTTTTTCCAATAACAAAGCAAAAAGCAGAAGCAGCATGCAAACAACATTGTAAACTCTGCCACGGATAATTAATTCTTCTTTTCGAGTATAATATTATATTGACAGGTATAGTTTTCTCATCCAATTTTTAGGAGAAGAAATAATAAAGCAATAAATTGCTACCTATAACCAACCCAATTATACTCCGTGAAAAGAAATTATACAGAGGAGCTAGGAATGAGGGAGGATACACGAAGAACCCGTGCCCCAAATTGAATTCACACCGCTTATATATTAATGTAGTTAATTATTAGGCATATAGTAGTACATCATATATAATAATCCTATAATTTATATGGTATTCTTGCCATGCATGTGATGAAACAGTTTTTCCTTATAGCCGGGGGACCTGAGTTGGGCACTGCTTCCTTAATTTGGTCCATACGCCCACCCCCACCTCGGTAATACGAAATATCTTTATATATATTATTATGCTAAGTACTTATATATTTATATATGTGCTTGATTTTTTGTGAAAGAACTATAACTAGAGCTTGGCTTTGAATTGACATATGTGAGCTGACATGTTAGTTTCTGTGAAGAATGGAGGTTAATCTGAGTAAAAAAAAAAGCATAAATAAAAAAAAAAAAACTCTTTATGTCTATTTTTTTAAGCACATTTTTCCTTTGTTTTTTTCTTCTTCATAAATTGTGTCTATTTTATTAAAGTAGTGAATTTAATATTATGTCTATTTTATGTGTGTATATATATATATAAATTATTTAATTTTGACTTTTAATTTAATTTTTAAGATAAATTAGTTGTGTTAATAAAGAATATGTTTTGAAAAAACTGATGATAAATGTATTCGTAATTTGAAATAAAGCTTATATTAAGACAATTTTTTCCTTAAATTGTGATAATAATTAGAGACAATAGAAGTAGTAATGTAATCAAATTATCTCCAGTAACATTGATATGTTAACCGCTATCATAGATTGAAAGTAGAATACAATGACATTGGAGTAATGCATGTAAAAAATAAAATTGATTTTTTTAATATTATTATATTATTAAAAACTGAAAATTGTCATTCACGCATTGTGAAATAAATAACTTTTGTTTTTCAAAGGCTACATTCAATATACCACAAACGTTAATTACTTTTTTTCTTCTTAATTATAGTTTCTAATAGATATGAAATTTGCATTGGTAGTACAAATTCTCTCTGGTGGAGAGATGTCATGAATTATGGTTGTAGGGTAGTGAACAATGCTTGTTAGTTTGCTTATAATTGATCATGTAATATTGGAAATAGTAAATCTGTTAAATTTTGAATTGATGATTGGCTTGGGACTGAAGTGTTGAAGGATTAGTTTCCTAATTTGTATTGTACAAGAGTAATTAATCTATATTTATTTTAATTTATAATGCAAGAAGGCATCATTCTTCCCACTTTTCAAATTAACTTTATACATCAGTCAACAAAGACATATCCCCATTCCCCACATTGTTCATAGAGTAGACTAGCTCACGTATCCCATTTCATGATGTTGATCTTGTGGACCAGTCCTTTTGTTTTTGCTCCATTTAATTACTAATCATGGATCACAACAACAAGAAATTAAATTCAAGCACGATCTATTCATACAAAAAATGTGAAGCTCGATATATATCTTGTCATCTTGGTTAATTTGAATTCATCGATTGGATGAATGTATTATGTTGTTGGGATATATGTATACGTCAAACCATTTTTTTTTACCCATTTGATTGGATTTGTGCTTCTACACAATCTATTTGGATTCTTTGCTTTATAATATTCTCTCCTATGACACATAGATAAAAAATAAATTGTATTTAATTTAAAATTTGAATTAAATACGTTTTGATTTTTATTTTTAAATCAAATACGAGCTTCACTTTTGTTTATATTTATGATTAGAGAAAATATTCATTCAAACCAATAATTTTAATCATAATAATATGTGCATGAATAAATTCTTGTTTTTGTTTTCCATTTAATTCTTGGATTTTATCCTGAAGATCTTGTCGAGTACACTTTTGGTTACAATTTCTGGTAGCAGACCAAGCATAATTTGTAGCTATGCAGAGTAGCAAATATATAGGAAGACTCAAAGCTCCATCACTTGCCCCATAAGATTCTTCTCCCCAAACTCTCAAAAGAGTGACATCAACTATACCCTCCAATGACCAACCATTTTGATGACTTATTTGTTTGTATGCTAAAAAGGAAAAACAATCCTAAAAAATTTGGATTTTCTTTTAAAAGTAAAACAAGAAAGGAATAAAAAAAAAAAAGGAAACCTTAATCTTAAATTAGTCTTTCCACTTGTCGGATTAATTTTGCGTACATCTACTCTCATTTGACCTCATTTAGTGTGAGCTTCTTGCACTGGACCGTCTAAGTAAAATAAAAAAGAAAATAATTGTTTGTAAAAAATCAAGTTTTTACAACGTTATCATGTATTGAAACTCTGAACTATACGTAGAATCGGTCCAAGCCCAAAACAAGTAAACCCCTTGAATTACGTGTTACAAATATGTTAAGATAAAGAAGCCTCACAAAAGAAAATTATTTTATGTATGAAGCAACATAAACGAGTGAGATTTTCTTACTGGGCTTGTGGCCTTGCCCTCACAAGTTTAATGTTATCTCACAAATACATAAAGAAAGATCAAAATTTTCTTGACTTCTTTGTTGGGCCCTTATGTAAATTGCCAATAAAAATGAAATTAATTTCTGCTGTCTTGTTATGTCACTTTGTTTAAAGTACACTTTTTTTTATGAATTTTTTAAGTATATTAATTAACGATTGTATTTTTTTAATGAATTTTTAAGTATATTAATTTGCATTAGGCTTATAAGAATGTTGAGCGACATTAAAGTTGTGTCTTGAAGAGTTGGTTAATCGAATTGCAAGAGAAGGACTAACACAAAAACAAACATGTTAAAAATAAACTTTGTCTAATATGTAGAAATATAAGATAGTCTTGTGCTATGTATAAATTTATTTTTCTTCATTAAATCAATAAATCTCACAATGCCATAAAAGGAAATAAAAGTGTCTCTAGAGATAAACCTATTTTAGTTTTCTTTTTGTAGATATTTTAAAAGAAGTAACCATTACCACTCAAATTTGAAATCAAATCAGCTAGTGTCAGCACAGAATGTGGTGAATTTTGAGACAGAATAGAAAGAGGATAAGAGCAAAACAGCAAAACAACCAACTTTAACATCTTTCACAGAGCAGAGAGTAACAGAGTTCCATTCCTTCTTCAATAATTCCGCACCATACACTGAACAATGCATGCCATTCTGCCACCCCTGCAACAATATAATGTAATCAAATACCACAAGTAAATTATGAATTTGAACCAAAAAACAATTTTGTATAGTCAATAAGAGTATAATATTGAATTTCAGTGAAAAGTGGAGGAAATGTAGAAGGACACGTGCGGATGCAGTCTTATGCGATCTTGAATTGTTGTTGCCATGAGACATATCATCATGGGTATAGCAGTTTCTGTTCATGGGGTCCATAGACTAGACAACTATTGTGTTTTCATGTTTTACTACTATGTTTGTATTTTTAGTTGTAAAATGGTTTCCTACATATCGACACCAAACGAATACATATTTGTATCTTGCAATTATCCCATGCCAGCTTCAAAGATTGCAAATTGGTTTCCCAAGCAAATTTTAGCTGGAAGTTGCTTTGAAAATAATCTCAATCCGATACCAGCGCAATAATTTTTTTAAAATTATTTTTTGACATCCATAGACTTTGAAAGAGAAAGAAAGAGATTGAATGATGTGATAGACAGAGAAAAAAAATAAAGTGTCGAATGAGTATTAAGAAATTTAAGATATATGTTTATTGATAATCTTTTAGGATAAGTTTATGAGAAGAAAAGAAAAATGAAACAAAGTGGACACAAACCATTAACACAAAGACTTTAAACCTAAATAAAATACTTACTTAGCAAAGAAAAAAAAGGTTTTCAAACAAAACAATGTATGGTGTTATTAATTAGAAAAATGTTTGGTGTGCACCTCATACGAGTGTATATATCTTGAGATATAAAGTAATAAATAGAGTAATCTAATATATTGGTAATGTGATAGGAAGAAAGATATAGATAAAATGAGGTGTTATGAAATAAGAGGTGTACATATATAATTATTGTATTAATTATGTCATAAATTTACTTTTAATTATTTTGTTAATGGTCTACTTACTATAACATGTGATGGATCTACTTACTGTAACATTTGATGGAGTGATATTAGATTGATCAAAAAAAATACTTCCACTTAGTTTTTAATTGATTTGGAGAAGGTCTATAATAGAGTGTCTAAAGGGATTTTCTAGAAAGCCCTGAAAAAGTGTATTGATATTGCCTATACTCGAGCTATCAAAGGTATGTATAAGGGGGTCTCACCTAGTGTGAGGACGCATAGTGAAGTTAGAGAAGATTTCTCATGACAATAAGACTAAACCAACGATCAATTTAACCCTTCAATCTCTTTTTACATTAGTTTTGAATGTACGTAAAAAAACGCATCTAAGAGCCACCACCAAGATGAAAGTTTTTCTTACAAATGATATAATACTACTTGAAAAGTTAATGGAAAAATTAAATGGGAGATTAGAAACTTGGAAACAAGTAACAAGAGATTAAATATTTGGAGACAAGTGTTTGAAGCGTAAACTTATGACTTTTGTCTAAGTAGAAAAAAGACAGAGTATATAGAACACAAGTTTAGCAAAAGGCGAAGCATTTTCTAGCTATGAGTTTAAAGTTAGACATCATATCATAAGTTACATGTTTAAACATATTGGGTTCATAGTACACAACATAAAAGAAATAGAGTGAGGGATAAACCATATAATTCAAGTTAGGTGGTTGAAATGGAAGAGGGCCTTACGTGTTTTATGTGATAAACAATATTGTTTGAACGAAAGGATATTCTTTCTAACGGTTTGGTTCCTTCAATGGATTCAAACTTAATCACATGACTAAACTGACCAGTCACTTGTGACATGCTCTCCCTTTGGTAGTATTGATCAATTTCTAAGTTTTTTTCTTCCGTGAAAGTTGAATCTTATACCTAAGAAATAAATACCAAGATTCTTTAACTCTTACTGCCAAGATTCTTAAGTGCAATTGATTATATGAAAATAACGTTTCATAAAAAATTTTCTTTAACTTATTAATGAATTAGATTTATTAAAATTTATTCAATTGGAAACTATTCAAAATCTAGTTTTAATTTAATTAACTAATTAATGTAAGAAATTAAATTCATTTTTATTTCAAGTAATTAATTGCTTACATAGTTAAATAAAGGCGTGTATTTTCGTAAGTACACTTCGTATAATGCTAGACTTGATGGGCAAAGAAAAGACCCAATGGACCAAAATAGAAGGACTAAAGACCAAAAGAGTAGTAACTAGACAAGCCCAGTTAAGCATTACTGTATCGTCCTTTTCTTATATTTATCTTTCTTTTGACAAAAAAAATATATTTATCTTCCTCGTTTTTACACATGCCTTTGAGCAACCAATAAGGCAATAATTATAAGTGGCCCTTTTGAGCTAACTTACTCTTCAAAAAAGGACTAAGAAATGGTTGTTGGTGCATTTGTATTTGAAGAGCTTTTTGTCGTTGGGTACAATGAATGGATTGAGGTTCTTGATTTCTGAAAATAAATCTACAACTTTATTTATGAGAGATTTAGCAAGTGTTTGAATCCACATTCTCAAGCTATAACTTTGAGCATCTATCTAATTGTGCGTCTATATCTTTTCTACCATGATTCCAAACATTCGGTTATAAACAAATGAGAGACTTGTGTCTCAATCTGGATTGTGTCTATGTATTAAGTATTAACTATTAAGCGTTTCGTATTAGATGTAACATGATCAAGACAGAGCCAAAAGCAAAATGATGGAGGGGCATTATTATAATGTAGCATACTACTAATAGCCAACTGCTTCAAGACTTCAATTACCTTCCCACAATCACGTCCTTCTTTCTAAGTATCCATATTTGAGGAGACAATGTAATGCAAGTTAGCCGTACAAACAAATTGCATCGGATTAAACTAGGAAAGCCCGGTGAAGTTGGCTAATGCTCCTCATACTTTAAGCTAATATAAAATAAAGGTAAACTTAAAATTGCTTTTGGAAAATTGTGTGTAAGTTACTTCAAAACCTCTCTACTATAGCTGAAATACTACGACTGCGTTGGTGCTTGATGTGGATAAAAGACCAAAATCTGCACAATGTTGTTATTAAAATGGATGCATAGGTGGTGGTGAATTGTGTCCGAGAACAGCTCCAGTTTGCTTCTATTACATTATTATTGTTGATTTTTTAGATTGGCTAAGTAGTTTACATAATGTTAGTGTTGTAGCTATTAAAAGAACCAAAAACGAAGCTGCACACTGTTTAGTAAGGATGGCAAAAAACTTGGGTTCTTATTCTTGGATGGGAACTGTCCCTGATGCTTGTTCCTCTATTGTACTCCGAATTTCTCTCTTGCAATGAATGAGATGTTTTCAAGTAAAAAAAAAAATACATTGCTTGAGCAACGAATCTAATACACTTGGACTGTGTTTCTCACACAAAAACAGTTTATTCAGTTTTTCATCATGTTAATTTTTGCCATTCCTCAATTGCATTCTATCATTTAGGCGAAATATAATTTTGTAGAAGCTTCTGTAGTAGAAGATGAGATTACTCAAAAGTTATATTTTGAAGCTATTGAAGAAACTCGGTCACTTTAATAATTGGCAAAGTTTTCAAGTACATCAGCATCAACGCTTCATTCATAAACAATGTGTCAAGCTCTCAGAAGCAGTAAAATAAACGTAAATATAAGTCACTAAAATAATCATCACAATTTAGGAACGAAAAGATACATCAATCTACAATTTAGTCATAGCCTTTTCCCACACAATTCAGACAACGTTGTACCCTGCAACAAAACCATTAGCAACAATAATTTCCTCGCAATTCAACTTGAAAACAACACAAAGCCCAATAATCAAATATAAGGAAAAACACCTAACCTGTTTCCATCGCAAGTAGGACAAACGCAAGGGTTAATTGCAATAGGATCATACATTGGAGACCAAGCTATAGTAGCATTTCCATTACACAATTTGCATATATAAAACCCCTTCCCTCTACAAGCCATACATGGCAACGCAATTTTTTTCTACAAACAACACATCTCGTTATACCAATTTCAAAAATAATAATAAGATAAAGCATTGGATTTGAATAATCTTTACCCGTTTATTCTCAGACGCAAAGTGAAGTGCTTTGAGTGTAAGTGTAGAAGCCACATTTAGAGTTGCTATTCCGCCCAATATAACTGCAGCACCCGTAATCCAAGTTCCAAATGGCCTTTGATTCATGTCTTCCACTTTTCTAAGAGACAATTTCTCAAACACGTGCACCGCACCTCAAACCCCCAAACTACGTGTCGTACGACAACGTTTGGTCACAACTCATAAACACTACTCTTGGTTTGTTTTGCGCCTTAATAAGTAAATCCTGTCCTTATTAAACGACTGCGTTTAACTGTTTCTCTTATCTACGACATGTCGTTTCATTAGTTAAAATTTTCAATCAATTTTTGTTCTGATTGTTGCATCAGAGAACTGTGCACAGTAACGTATCTTCAATGAAATGAACAACGTTATTGCCAAAAATCCTATTCATCTTTTCAATTCTCAGCCATCGTGTTCACTTGGTCGTTCTCGTGTCCCTTCTCTTCTTCTTCTTCACAGCTCAAGCTCAAAATGGTCACGTGGCTCCAAAGCCCTCAGAGTAAGAACTACGACGTGTGATTCTACCTCGACTATTTATGGTGGTTGGGATGAACTTGGCGGATCAGAAGTTTCCGGCGAGTACGATACGTTGCGGAATTTTCTCGTTTCAGTTGGAATCGATGATAGGAAGAATGTTTTCGTGTTCCTCACGGGGATTGTTTGTGCGATGGCGATTTCTAGGGTTAAGGTTTCTTCTGTGCTTATTATTCCCTCTTCCGCTTTGGTTTTTGCCGTTGGTTACGCCGTAGGGTTTTTTCGAAATGGAATGTTGTCGTTCGGTGAAGTTAGGGTCAGTGGAAGTAAGAAAAAGGAAAAGGATGAGAATTTGTATGAGAAATTGAGGAGTTTAGTTGAATTCTTTGATGAGCTTGATCTTGTTGTTAATAATTTGAAGAGTGGTGTAGAAAGTTCTATCAAGAATAAAAAGATTAAAATGGATGATTTATATGGTTATGTTGAAGTTACGGATAAGATAAAATTGTCAGCTTTGAATGGTAAGAATATTGTTAAGACTTTGATTGATAATAATGAGGAAAAGTTTAATGGCGTTTTGGGTGAGAGTCATAAAACTGCTAGAAGAAAGAAACAAGTTGGAGAAGATGGGTATCAAATTCTGCAATCTATTGGCAGTCTGTTTGAGGAAAATTTAAGTAGCTCGAATACAAACAAAGTTAGAGAAAATGTGGAGAGACAGTTGGATCAAACTCGAGGTGCGTTGCCTCGAGTTGAAGATAGGCCTTTGAATTTGGTTGATGATATGGATAGTAAAGTAAATGGCAAGTTGGATTCTTCTCAAGACTCATTTACTAAGTCTGTTTTGGATATGGACAGAAATGGAAGAGTAAGTACTAATACTGATAGAGAAAATTTCGGTGTAGGGGACAATCGCCGAAGCGCTGACAAATTCCGTGACCGAAAAGAGTATAATTACAGGAATAAAGGATTGAGGTTCACAAATAACCGCAGCTTCTCTTTGAAGATGGATTCCAGCAGCGTGACCGACATGTGGGAATCCAATGACAGTATGCTTGATTCTGAAATGTTTAAAGTCAGAATGAAACGCGTGGAGAGCGAGACTTCCTTTTTGCGCGAGCAGTTGCTCAATCAAGACCATGAAACTTTCAGGTCTTCTCTTGATGAGAGGGATAGTGGTTCTGATAGGTCTCAATATAAAGAAGATAAAGATAGGGTGAATTACGATGTCAATCACCATCTCGATGATGACTTGTCTGCAAGTGAGAATGAATTTGATACCTCTTCATCTACAAAAATTTCAGATGATATAATGTTTGATAGGTATCTTAATGAAGCAACAGATCTCCTAAAACAAGCAAAAGAGTTTGTTAAGGGTATTTATGATGGCGAACAAGCTGAAATCATGTTATACAAGTCTGCAAACTTACTGTCCAAAGCTGTGGACTTGAAGCCTTTGAGTTTGCTGGCTGTAGGACAGCTAGGAAACACTTACCTTCTTCATGGAGAGTTAAAGTTGAAGATTAGTCGGGAACTGAGAACTCTTCTTTCGGGAAGCATCCAACGGTCGTCTTCAAAACACAGTAGAATATCGATGGAACTGCGAAACAAAATTACCAGTAAAGAAGAAGCTAAGCAATTGCTTATTGATGTATGTGAAGAGTGTGAAGAGCTACTTGTGAAGGCAGGGAGAAAGTATAGACTGGCGTTGTCAATTGATTCAAATGATGTGAGAGCTCTATATAATTGGGGCCTTGCACTCTCTTTCCGTGGTCAATTGATAGCAGATATCGGTCCGGTACGCATTATCATGACATTATTAAATTACCTGTTTAGTTATTCAATCAGTTTGTTAGGGTGTTGTCCTCCCCAGTAGATTACGTGTTATTACACTGATTTTTTTCCATTTATGTCTAGCTACACTGACCGCTGTACATTGTAATGAGCAGCTAAAATGATTCAAGTAATTAGTTAGTAATTTGTGTAATTTGATTTAAAAGCTTCGGTAACTTTGTTGTTTGCTTGATTCAAATTTATTCTTCTAGTTGACCTTGCTGACTTTTGTTGTACATTCTGTTTCTATATTAAAGTGTATCTTCAATTATCACAGGGTGCAGCTTTTGAGGCTGAAAGAGTATTCTTGGCTGCAATTGACAAGTTTGATGCTATGCTGTTGAAAGGCAATGTTTATGCACCAGATGGTATTACACTTTTATGTTATGTTCCTGAGTTTGTCATTTATAATGTTCACATATAAGCATGACTAGATGATATCATACTGACTGATTCTCTGTAACATACCTGGCTCACCATAATTGTGTAAAAGATGTCTTTGTATGAAAAACTTCACTGAGAATAGGAATTTAGGTCTTTGAACATAAACATGCATCATAACTGAGTCACAGGCACAACCTTTGCACTACCATAATATAAGTTGCAATTTATCTGTTTAATGGCATCATGCTGTTGGAGAATTTCTGCATGGAAAGTATTATCTCCTGTATTAACTTAGATTTTAACATGTCGAATTGCAGCTTTGTTCAGATGGGGTGTGGCCTTACAACAGAGATCTCGATTAAGGCCCGGAAGTAGTAAGGAGAAATTGAAGTTACTGCAGCAGGCTAAAAGGCTGTATGAAGATGCCCTTGATATGGACTCGAATAATATGCAAGTGAAAGACGCCCTATCATTGTGTGTCTCGGAGCTTAACTATAGGCAATTTTAGTCAATTCATGGAAAGGGTTATCATGAAGAATCAGTTTGCTTTCAATTCCTGGGTTGCACTATGTTATCTGCCATGGATCTAGCAGCCAGCAGGTATATTTGCATAATTGGCCAATAGTGTAAATGAGTTATGATTCCTAGTTTCACCTTCTTCCTATCATTTTTTCATAGAATTAGGCAAAAGACAGCACGTATAATAAGTTAATAACAGTGATAATAAAGATTAAAAGGAACCATTTTTCCTTCATGTCAACACAGTCATGATGAATTTTAGTTATATCTGTATAAAATAATTTCTCTGATACAGAGTTGGGAACACACACTATGTCTGCATTGTGGCACACACTTGTGTGATTTTGCGCCCTGTTTTGTTGCGTGGTAAAATATAGACTAGTTTATCTCCACTGCAGATGCTCCAATTACTGCATCACTACGCTTGGATCTTACCGCTGCATTTATTTTTGTATTTTGTCCTCTTAACAAAATGTTTTTTTATTTATCTGTATTTTTATATGTTTATAAGATAACATTAATTATAATTTTCTCATGCTAAGAAGTGTCCGGGCACTTGTTAATGAAACAAAAAAAAGGAAATAAAAAATAAAATAATTTTTGAGTAGAAAATCACTCTTTTTAAAATTTTTAAAGTATGAATTACACAAATTTCAATTTTTTTACATTTAGACTCTTAACAAATGATCCAAAACATTTGTTAGCATTTTTTTTCTCAATTATACTTTTATACTAGCTGCATAACTCTCGATCACAAAAAGTCAAAAGGAAACTCAATGATATGATAGATAAAAGAGTCAGTGCTATTTGGTAACATAACATTATCATACGAAACCACACTTGAAACAGCACTAACTTTAGTTTTGGCGGAAAACACAGAAATTGCGGAGGCAAATTGACATATATGATTACTTGTTGTTTCGTGAATACCGAATAGATGTTCAGTATCATTTGATCATATATTTTGGTTTTGGATAGGTATTCAGAGTGCTTTTCATAGCTGTGTTTTCTTTCATGCTCAGTAATTTGAGGGTATTCTTAATACTAATAAGAAAATAAGACAAATTTCAAGTTATTTAGTTGGCATGTATTTAGACAATTTAGACAGAGTGTAATCATCGTGTTTCTAAGCAATAGAAAAGCAATATTACTCATATTGTGGAACGGGTTAAGTTTACATCGTGGAATTTGGCTCAAGCAAAATCAAAAGAGTTTATCTCCGGTTTTATTCAATGGTGGAACAATTGGCTCAAGCAAAATCAAAAGAGTTTATCTTCGATTTTTAGGGGTGTTCATGGTTCAAAAATCAAAAACCGCATTGGACTACATTAATGGTTTGATTCAGTTATTGAAAATCACTTTTCAATCAAGTTCAGTCTAGTTCTAAACCGTTTTAAAACTGGTTTATAAATATAAACTAATTTAATATTTTGAACAAATTTTTAGTTAAAATTAATTTCAAAATAGTTATTTGAAAATTATTTTGATAAAAAATATCAATTTTAGCTTATCCCCCATCGTCTCACTTGACCCTTTTTATTTTGGGGTCATATCTAGTATTCAGAGTTTGCCTCGATTTGGTACCGCTCTCGCGGCCCGCGCCGAAACAGTGCTTTACCCCTAGATGTCCAGTCTTTTCTGATAAATTTTTTTTTCGAAAAAATAATTTCAAAATTCTTTTGGCAAAAACTTTTCAATTTTTTTTCTCGATTTTTTCGAGAAAAATAAATATAAAAATTTTCTCGATAAAAAAAGTTTCAATATTTTTTCAAAGAAAAATCGAAATTTTTTTAAAAAAAAAATGTTTTCGATTTTTTTCTCAAAAATTTTATAAGAAAAAAATGATTTAATTTTTTTTTCGAAAAAAAATTTCGATATTTCCTTTATTTTTTTTCGAGAAAAATAAATGTTAGAAAATTTTGTTAGAAAAAAATTTTAATTGAGTTTATATAAATTTTAAAATTGTTAAACTGGTTTTTGAATTAAGTTTGGTTAACCAAATTATTTTAAATATGTGGTTCAATTCATGAACCATTTAAATAGTTTGGTTTATTGTGGTGCAGTGCAATTCAATTTATGAATATGGTCCAATTAACTATATTTTTTGCACACCCTACCGATTTTACTCAACGGTGGAACAATTCTCTAACTTGCTAAATATGTCCATGTTCATTGATGTTTGAATAAGAAGCTTATTTGTTTGTTTTTGGTTTTGATCATTGTTTTTTAGTTAATGTAAACTATTTTAGTCTTAGCACTTCTCGTGTTTTGAATATTTTTTATAATATATATTTGACTTTTTTAATAAATATTTGATAAGAAATAACAAATATTTTTAAATTATATATATATATATATATATATATATATATATATATATATATATATTATCGCAATTTTTTATAAACTTGTACATCTTATTAAGAATACATTTGATTGACTTCATACAAGAATAGTGATTTTGTACAATAAATCTCTTCTTATTTCTCCTTAAAAACAGAATAAATCTTCTTTTAAAAATAAAACAAAGAATGGACGAGCTTTATAATTTACATTTTATTCAAAAGTAATTATGTACCAAAATAAAAATAAAAAGTGAATTAACAAAATGGTACTTATAATTGTGAGAACTGAGAAGACACAAACCTAAATGCCCTGAACGTTTTTCATCTTGTTGATCTGGTGAAAAAATTATAGAGATTATCACAACATTGCCATTTTAGTTGGTTGAAGCCAGATAGAAATTTGGATAAAACATATGAAAGGCGAGAGTCGTGTCATGGAAATGATGAAGGGTGCTGGAAACCATGGAAATGAGTTGGAGATTTTAACCTGACCACTCTATAATTGAGGATCCATAATTTATAGATTTTTTTTTAATAACATAATTTATAGAATTGATTGAAGATGAAATGACAATGATTGACATATTGATCCCTAGAGACTCTGCTGAATAAGAAATTCATAATTTAACACTAGCCCTGCTATTTATTATAAGAAAATTTTTGGTATATTTTTTGTCTTTATTATAAGAAAAAGAAACCTTTTAAAATACATTAATTGCTATAATTGTTTTTATACATCTATTAAAGTGAGATTTATATTTATTAGAAATTTATATAGTAGAATAAATATTTAATGTATCTTCTGGTTTAACGGATAAAATAATATATTTACCAACTATCAAAGTTCATTCAAGTTCTATTTTAATCTATATTTATAAATTTCGAATACCATTATTAATGACATGAGAAATAAAGGGTATAAGCTTGATTTAGTGGTTAGGTTGAGAGAGTTAGGAAGTAGAGTCATGTGCCCACATCCACTAAAATATTAACAAGGTTGAGTTGGTAACAAAAAATTAGTCATTGAAAAAAATATAACATAAAAAATATGATAAATGAATGTTAAATTTAAAATTTGTAAATACGATCTATATGATAATATATTATACTTCAATCATTGATTAATAATTATTCCATATAATGTTATTGAATGAATATAACATACGTTATTACTCTTTAAATATAATTTTATTTATGTCCTACTACGTCTTTCCCTAAATATAGGATTTTATATACCAAATAATGGAAATTAAAAAGTGTGTAGTAATATTAAATTTGTTAAAAATTGATATTATATTTACAAGTTTACATTTGAAGAGAACTAATTAGTTAATCTTTCTATATACTAGTTATTGTTGTTCTTTCACAAGTATAAGGATAGTAGTATTTATTGTGGATTGTAAAAAAATATGCAAATTAATTAGGGATAATTTAGTAAAAAATAATTAATACATTTGAAAATTTAAAAAAGGACAACGAAAATGATCTTATATTTAAGGACGTAGTTAATATATATAATAATGACAATGAAACGAGTTTTGTCTCTTCTACTCTACACTCGATTATTTGGAAAAAATCTACACACGGCTCCATTATTTTTTATTGATTGTGAAATTTGAGTGTTAATGCCAACCTTCAACACCCCTACTCATTATATATATATAAAAAAAATATTAAAATTATATCTTTTATAGTGAAAAGTTTATAACTAATAAATATATAAAAAATGTTAATATACTGAATATGAAAATAGTAAAATTTAGAAATAACAATAATTTTACTAGAGGAACAAATTTAAAAGACAGGTGTAATGTGAATATGGCCACCCTCAAATTCATTCTATTATCGAGTTTTATTTTTTTTAACAAAACTCGCACCTAATAGCAGATTTTCTCATTTCAAACTGAGACAAGTTTTGTGGTTACAGGTTGTGTTGACATACTATCTCTCTCACACACACACATATATATATATATACTCCATTTTGGTACAAAAATACCGATCTATTCGATTAAAAAAATGAAATTGCAATAAACGAAAAAGAACAAAGCGGAAGCGGCATGGGAAAGAAAAGAGCATGTGATTGATTATGGCGTGAATACACGCTCCAAGTAGAAGTAGCGTTAAGTGGGTCAAATTGTCTTCGAAAAATACCAAAAACGGCGCCGACTCTAAAATCTAGAATTTAATTATTTCTCCAATATTATGATTATTTTCCGAATATTATTATCAAATTTCCGAATTCCTCTCATTCATGTCACCACTCACGCTCCCTGTCTGCACTCTCTATCATATGCTTAAATTATTAATTAAATTATTACATGATATATGATGATAGCACACCACAACATACGATTCTTCTCCTCTTGTTATATTTACCCGTCATTTCCTCTTTTCTCTTTTTTCTTCTCTCTCCTCTCCTTCTCTCTCTAGCTGAAGGAGCAGCGGCGCCACCTTCTTTCTACATCGGGACGACCTCAATCGCATCGACCAACTTAGATCTTCTTCAATCCCAAAGATTTCGTTTCGCTGTCTCTTTCAATTTCAATTTCGGTAATCAATCAAATCCCTAATTTCTCTCACCTATTCGATTTCTTCTGCGCTCTCTTTCACCCCCAAGCCCTAATCTTTTTTCGATTCTTTTCACTATGGATCGGATTTACTTGATGTTCTGATATAGTGTTTGTAATTCGGGACGAACTTGAGCTCTTTCTTCTGCTTCAATTGGGGCTTTTGTTTTCTTTTTGTTTTATACCTAATTTTTGTTGTTTTGAGTTTCTTTGTTGTTATGATTTTGTTTAAGCAAAGCTATACTGTAAATATGGAAGGTTTGTTGCTGTTTTTTGTGATGATGAACTGTTTTAGGACTTGGATTGTTCTGCTTCTTGTACTCTAATGTTTAGGCTCATGTGAGATATCGAATTTCAAATCTTTATTAGATATGAATACCGTCCTGTGTACTGTTAATTAAGCTCATATCTTGATTTGTTTTGTTTTTGGTGAATTTCAAGGTAATATCTCTTTGATGATTTGAAACAAGGTCTGTATTTGTGACGAATCAGTATTATTACATCAACTAGTTGTCTATCAATTGTCATTTTTTGGTTAAGTCGGTTTCGCATTCCTGGAGTAGTAGTTTGCAATTCATGTTGAGTATAGTTGATTCTCGGTTTACTTTAGATATTAATTGTTGAATTGCTGATGTATTACAAGTTTGTTGCACCGTGCCCACTTTGCATATTACACAGTAGAATAATAATGGAGAAATAGGTTGGGCTGAATTGTAATAACCAATGCTTTAAGTTATCCTTTCATGAACTGCTGCAATTAACCTTGCTAGCAAATGCTATGAAACCATTTGTTAGCCTTCAAAATAAAAGTTTAAGCTTTTGGGAGTATTGGTTATTGATAGATATATTTGTTCAAAATATTTGGTGCATATATCTTGAAGGTCTTGTGTGTTTAACCAAATATACTTTTCAAAAACTAAGCCCTCGTTGAGTTATTATCTTAATGATAACTATCCGTACTTCAAATATTTACATCGAGTTTTCAGATTTAAGTTTGTTTGATGATTATTTAAGTTGAGTGATCATGGCTAATAAAAAACTTTGTTGAATCTTCATGAAGACTTGTCAATTGTTTAATGTTCTGCACATGGATGTCTTGTTACTGGTCTTTTTTGTTGCTTGATGTGTGAACATTAGTTTTAAAGAGAAATTGTTGATGCAAATTCAGTTATGCCCCCAATTTCTGATGTTGATGCTACCTGTATGCAGCTTCTAATTTACGTAATTAACTGTTGAACATTTAAAATGCCGAAGGAGAGAAAAGATAGGTCTTTGTCACACGATAGTAGCAGAACATCACCTTATCCAAGCAGCTCTAGTCGTGTAAAAAGATCTACTTCTAAAACTCCTTTAGAGTCCGAAGAAAATATAAAAGAATGGGAAGAAGCTAGGTGTCCCGTCTGCATGGAGCACCCTCACAATGCAGTTCTCCTCATATGTTCATCCCACGAGAAAGGATGCCGCCCATATATGTGCAACACTAGCTATCGCCACTCAAACTGTCTGGATCAGTTCTGCAAGTCATTTGCAGAACCCTCACCACCAACCGTTCCCCAAGTAGATAGCGAAATTTCAAACCCTGAATCACCTCAAGTACAAAGCAGCACTGAAGCAAATATCATTGATGTGCAAGAAGAAACTAGCGAGGGATTTGTTACAATGCAATCCTTGTCTTGTGAAGACGAGACAAAATCAAAGCTAGTATGCCCTCTGTGTAGAGGGCAAATAAAAGAGTGGAAAGTAGTCGATGGGGCTCGTCATTTCATGAATGAAAAGTCAAGGAGCTGTTCTTGTGAGAGTTGCAACTTCACTGGTACATATACAGATCTCAGAAAGCATGCAAGAGTTGATCATCCTCTTGAGCGTCCATCTGCGGTCGACCCAGAGCGTCAGCGTAATTGGAGGAGGTTGGAGCGGCAGAGGGATCTTGGTGACCTGCTTAGCACACTTCAAAATTCCTTTGGGGAAAATAGGGTTGATGATGGCGTCGGTCTCGCTCCCATAGATGATGGTGGTTTACTAGCTGTATTCTTCCTCATTCTTCAACCTGCATCTGTATCTAGAGGAACCACAGGAACTAGACTCCAGATGAGAATTAGGAGACCATCTAGACTCTGGGGGGAAAACTATGAGGCAGAGTCTGGATCTGCTACTAGAGATGATGCAACAAATGAGTCTTCAGATGGAGGCTCTGATAATAGAAGGCGCCGTGTTCGGCGACGGATTCAAACACCCGACAGTCAGCCATAACTTGGAATATCAGATGTTTCAATTTGAATTGTTGATGATGTTCCCAAGTGTGTGTTCTCTCTAATCCCTCTAATTCGCTGCCATTTCAGATTGTAAAGAATAGATATTTGTTACTAATTACTTCTTTATGTTATTATACAGGTAATAGGTGGAACAACAAGAGAAAGAGGAGAGTTTCCTATCAAGTGTGGAACAGTTCTTGGTTTACATTGATGATTGTCAAAGAATGAGAAGGATGTTACTCGTTGAGCATCCCATAATCTGTTTATTTATAACATTTTTACCCCTTCATCTTTGGTGCGATTTCTCCAGAATTCCAAACAATTTAGTTTGAAATAAATATACTGTTTGTTTCATTTCTTCTCTACAATCTATATACATGCAAGGAAAATAAAAGCTGTGTGAAATATTGATAAGCATTATTACTGTACGTAAAAGAAAGTTGAATTAATTTATTTAGAATAATTTACATGATTTTTAAAATACACCTTGTCCTTAAGTTAGGGATGCAACACAATCTGCAATCGTGGATACCACACGAATGGTTTCGATTTGTGCGGGAAAACTCGCTTTGAATTTTTTTTTTCGGAAATTAAAATTTGAGGGCAGAGACAAATTTGGAGTATTCATATCCACTTTGTTTTGCACCTGAATCTGTTTCTTAGTAATATTATTGTCATTTTTAAATTTTATATATTATATTTTTTTAATGTTAAAAATTATAATTTTTTTTAATAAAATATGATTTTAATATTTTTTAAATTTTATTATTGTATAATAATAATTATTTTATTATATTAATGATGATAATAATTTTTAAATTTATTATTTTATGCATACGATTGGATGTGATTATAGGTGGCAAAATTCAAATACCATCGTAGGCAAGGATGAAAATTTAAATTTTATACGAGTGCAAATTTTTTCTAACTAATCAGATATATGAGTCAAAATCCGTCTTGTTGTCATGTCTACTTAAGTCAAAGAGTCGGTGAAAAAATAATTTAAATTGAGAATAGATTGTTTAATTACCTCGGTGGAGTATTTGAAAAGATTGTCAAACATGGATTTGGATGGAAAAAGAAAAAGTAAGTATATAGGTTAAAAATAACAAAATTATGTTGTTTGCATTGAAGACCAAAAGAAATGAATAATTTTTCTTTTTCCAGGTGAAAATGCAAAACAAAAATGAATGAACAAATATTTATATGTACATATTTTTATAATGCTCATGTTTTTTTTTTTTAAGGTTTGCAAAGTGATTGTGTTTGTTGATATTTGATAATACAACAAACAAACAGAATCATGGAATGTTTTAGGGAAGCAATTTATGTTGAAATTGTAATTCTTAATGGTAGTTAGAAGTTTACTAGAGGTTGTTAGGAGTGGTTAGTAGTTAGTTATGAAAGTTTTTTTTGCAAGTGTTTGATATAAAATCAAGTGCAAGTACAATTACTTGCAACGTAAGCAACAATAAATTTTTGATTCTCTTCATTTCATTCTTCTTTCATTCTTAATTCTCTCAACTTAAATCAACTAAATAGAAGTAAAACAAGTGCTCTAACAATTGGTATCAGAGATGGGTTCGAATTCAAAGGGGAAACACGAGTGATAGTGAGACTCCTCAAGAACTTGAGAAACACGAGTGTGAGTGCAAAAACCAAAGAAATAATCATGAATGGATCAGTGAGTTTTCCATCTAATTTGCCAATTCTTGATGAAAAAAACTGGGAGAGATGGTGTGCATCAATGAAGTCATTGCTTAGAGCTCAAAAAGTGTATGAAGTGGTACATGATGGGTATGATAAGCTTGGTCCAAATCCAACACAGGTGCAACGTGCAACATTTAAAGATTCAAAGAAAAAGGAATGCAAGGCTCTCTTCTACATTCAGCAAAATTTTGATTCCAACAACTTTAAAAGAATCTTGAAGGTCTCCGCATCAAAGGAAGCTTGGGATATCTTGGTGAAGTATTACATTGGTGGGGAGAAGATCAAGAAAGTGAAGCTTCAAGTGTTGAGGAGACAGTACGAGCTGCGGCAAATGGAAGAAGATGAAAGTGTGCTGACTACTTCAATCGTGTGCAAACAATTACAAATCAGATGAAGACCAATGGTGAAGTGATGACTGATATGGTGATTATTGAGAATATCCTAATAACTCTAACCCTGAGATTTGATCACATATTGGTGGTCTAAAGGAATCAAAGGATTTTGAGACATTGAAGGTAAAAGACTTGCAAGGTTCATTAAAAGCTCACGAGTTGAGGGTAAATGAAAGAAGTGCAGCAAACACACCCGTACAAGCTCTACAAGCTCAGGTCAATAAGAAAGTTAATCAAGATGAAGGGAAATACAAGAAGGGAAAAGGAAAATTCAAGTGGCACAAGAAACACGATTCTGATAAAGGTGCTAGAAATTCAAAGAATCAAAACAGTGGTGACAATTACAGTAAGAAATCAAATGGCAATAAAGTAGGTAAAACAAAATTCAATATAAAAAGGGATTCAATGTTATAATTGTCAGAATTGGGGACACTTTGCTGATGAATGTAGAGAAAATAAGGTAAAGAAAAAGGAGGATAAAGCTTAGATGGCTCAGGCAGATGATTCAGACTCAAATGATGTGTTGTTGATGGTTGCTACTACCTCATATGATTAATACTCTGAATTATGGTACATTGACACAGGCTGCTCCAACCACATCACAGGTCATAAGGAATGGTTTGTAAGTATTGATAAGAAGGTAAAGAGGGAGATCAAATTTGATGATAATAGCATAGTGACTGCTGAAGGTGTTGGCAAAGTATTTATTCAAAGAAGGGATGACAAGCAATCATTCATATGTGATGTTCTTTAGGTACCAAATATGAAGAACAATTTGTTGAGTCTTGGACAATTACTGGAGAAGGGATATTCAATCGAGATGGAGTATGGCCAAATGAAGATGCTTGATAGCTCAAATAGACTAGTGTTGAAGGCACCACTCTCAAAGAACAGAACATTTAAGATTGAGATTCAAATCAGTGAAAATTTGTGTTTGATTGCTGAAGTCAGGAGTGAAAATTGGCAATGGCATCAAAGATTTGGCCACCTGAATTTTAGGAGTCTTCAAATGTTAAAGGGCAGGGACATGATATAAGGACTCCCTGAAATTCAGATACCAAAGCAACTATGTAAAGAATGCTGTTAGGCCAAGCAACATAGGAACTCAGTCAAATATGAAGTTCCAACTAGATCATCAAAGAAACTGGAGGTAATTTTTTATGACGTTTGTGGTCCACTTGAGGAGGTTTCACTAGGGGGAAACAACTATTTTGTGTCTTTCATTGATGAATTTACAAGAAATACATGGATCAACCTAATTAAAAGAAAAAGTGAAGTGCTTAATGTGTTTAAAAAATTCAATCTGATGGTAGAAAAACAAAGTGGTTGTGGTCTTAAAGTGATTAAGACAGATGGAGGAGGGGAATACAAATCTAATGAGTTTTGTGGAAAAGAAGGAATGATACATGAGTTCACTGCATACACACCACAACATAATGGTGTTGTAGAAAGAAGAAATATGACCATCTTAAACATGGCAAATAACATGTTAAAGGGAAAGAAACTACCTCATAAGTTATGGGGAGAAGCAATATCAATTGCTGTCTATATCTTGAATAGATGCCCTACAATGAGACTTCACACTAAGACACCAGAAGAAGCTTGGTCTGGTAAGAGACCAAATGTGAGTTATCTAAGAGTATTTGGCTCATTGTGTTTTAGACACGTGTTTGCTCAAAATATAAGGAAACTGGATGTCATGGCTGAGCAGATGGTGTTGATGGGCTATGACTCAACTGGAGCCTACAAGCTCTATGATCCAAACAAAGGAAGAGTGGTTATAAGGAGAAATATAGTAATGGATGAATTGAAAAGATGGAATTGGGAGAAAGGTGCCACAACCAGCTCAAGTAGTGTAGTGATAATTGATCTTGGTGATGATCAGTCAACAGGTCTAGTAGCACAACCAACTCCAGAACCAGCGAGACGATCTAGTAGATCTTTGTAGTAGCATCTGATTCAGCAATCAATGTAGATAGAGAGTTGATACACTTTGCATTATTAGCTGAATCTGTACTAGTCAGTCATGATGAGACCCTAAGTGATCCAAACTGGAGACTAGTAATGGAAGAGGAACTTAATGCCATTGAAAGAAACAAAAACTAGGAGCTGATGACATTATCTATGCACATAAACCAATTGATGTGAAATGGGTCTATAAGATCAAAATGAAGCCTAATGGTGAGATTGCCAAGTACAAAGCCAGACTTGTAGCAAAAGGATTCCTACAAATACCTAGATTGGACTATGATGAAATGTATGCACCAGTGGCCAGGATTGAAACTGTAAGGCTTGTAGTGTCAATGGTTAGCTACAAATGCTGGTCCATGGATCAACTAGATGTGAAATTAGCATTCCTCAATGGACCATTGGATGAAGAAGTCTATGTAAGACTACCACCAGGATATGAAATAAAGGGAAGAGAAGATAATGTATACAAGCTAAGTAAAGCCTTGTATGGCTTGAGGCAAGCTCCAAGGGCCTAGAACAAAAGAATTGACAGATTTCTCCTGGAACAACAGTTTGAAAAATGTGTGGATGAGCATGGAGTCTACATTAAAAGGTCAACAACCTTACGTACACTACTAATATGTTTTTATGTTGATGACCTATTAGTAACTGGAATGAAAGAAGAGTTTGAATTTTCAGACTTGGGCATATTGTCCTATTTCCTTGGAATTGAGTTTGTCACCATGAGAAATGGAGTATCCATGAACCAAAAGAAATATGCTAATGATGTATTAAAAAGATTTAACATCCAAGACTGCAATAGCCCCAACATTGTTCAAGCAAGCAGTAGGATCATTGAGGTACATGTGTAATACAAGACCTGACATATCTTATAGTGTAGAGTTGATTAGTATATACATGGAAAAGCCAAGAGTACCCCATTACTTGGCAACAAAGAAGATCTTGAGATACATCAAAGGAACTAGTGAGTATGGCCTGTTATATCCTAGAAGTTTAGATGAAAGTGAAACTGAATTAATATGATACACTAATGCTGACTGGTGTAGAGATAAGGATGATAGGAAAAACACTACAGGCTATGTGTTCATGGTGAATAAGACACCAATTTCATGGTGCTGAAAGAAGCAAAACATAGTAGCTCTGTCTTCATGTGAGGTTGAATATGTGGTTGCACCAATGGGAGCTGTCAAGCTCTATGGTTGGCAGAATTGATGGTTGAGATGAGATTGAGAAATGAAGGACAATTGAGGATGTTGATTGATAATAAATCTGCAATAAACATAGCCAAGCATCCAATTCCACATGGAAGAAGCAAGCCTATTGAAACACAAATTCATTTCTTGAGAGACCAAGTGAACAAAGAAAAACTGAAACTGGAGCATTGCAGCACAAATGAGCAAAAGACAGACATCCTTACAAAGTCTTTAAAGAGATTGAAGTTTCAAGAGATGAGAAGCAAACTTAGAGTAACACCTTTAACCATTTTGAATTAGGGAGAATGTTGAAATTGTAATTCATAATGGTAGTTAGAAGTTTGTTAGAAGTTGTTGGGGGTGGTTAGTAGTTAGGTATGACAGATTCTTTTGCAAGTGTTTGATATAAAACCAAGTGCAAGTACACTTACTTGTAATGCAAACAATAATAAATTTTTGATTCTCTTCATTTCCTTCTTCTTATTCTCTCAACTTAAATCAACTAAATAGAAGTAAAACAAGTGTTCTAACAATTTAGTCAGATCGATAACAATGAATCGTTCAGTCTTTTTTCTTCAATTCAACTTGGAAAAATTGAATGTCACAATTCTTGTTTAGATTCTTTTTATAAATGAACATTAAAGTGAAAAAACAAAAGTGTATGGATTTATAGATTACGAAATTGTACGATTAAAATTACTAAATTATTATGATACACATTCAATTTTCTTTCAGAGTATAATTTTGTCTATTTTTCCTCACTGAAACTAAGCGTAATTGAGTTTAATGTTTTATGCTGGATGTCTTTTGGGTGCAAAATAAAACAGGTATCTGATTTTTTAAGACAAGAGGTATCTAAATATTTAAAAACCATTTAACTGTACAGTTGGCCGTATACCAAAAAAAAAAAAATGTACCTAGTTGACACTTCGTGAGCCGGTTAGGACAATGTTTTTTTAAAGATTTTTGTTATAGTGAAATGTACTCTCTCTCCAGTTTTATATTTGAGAAAAAAAATATACAGCAATTGTTATTTATTTTATTAGTACTGTAAAAGTAAATAAATCAACTCTTAAAATTATCTTTGTAATACTTTTTCTTATAAAGACCTTTAAAATACTTTGTTAACATAAATGCATTAACTATGCATGTTTCTGATGGCGGCTGACAGTTGAAACATTATACATACTTGCGACATAGTTCGAAGGTTTTTTTATTATGCTTTGCTAAGAAAGAGAATAGCGGACGTTTATCTTCTTCCGGTAACAACAGATGAGAGTAGTAAATGACATTGAAAATAAGTAGAAAAATTTAAATTAAATGAAACATATTACGAAAAAATAATATTTAATGTAGTAAAAATGGTTGAAAATTGTTTATATTTTAGACGACCAAAGATTAATTTTTTTTTGCTTATATTCGATATCAGAAGGTGTATTTCATTAAAAATAATACAAATACTTCAAAGTGTATTGTAATTTTAAAAAATTATTTATTATATTATTTATAAATGAATCTTATAAGACGAAAAGAGTAAAATATTATGATATTGTTTAATCTATTTTGTCGACTTCGTTTAATGCAAAAACAAAAGTCGGTTGTTGTTGGAAACATAGGAAGTTGAAAATTAAGCAATGAGAAGATGAGAAGAAGTAAGGAAAGTTAAAGCAAGAATTGAACAAATTATCTATCTATTAAAAAATTCATGACAATGTTTTTCATTTTCACCGTTGTCTGTAAAGCAATGGAAATGCACTAGACAGTATAGAAAATAGGATGAGTCAAAAGAATAAAGTATAGAAAAAAGGAATTACTTGTCATATTATTTTTTGTGAGAATAAAATTTGTCATCTTAACATAACCTTTTTTACACAATCATCTTAAAATAACCTATTTCTTGACTATGCATCTTAACATAACCTTGAGACCACATAAGATTATTTTTCCCAAATCATATTTTTGGCTTGTCAAGCAAAAATTCATTTAATATATATATATATATATATATATATATATATATTTTGTTTAAATATAATTTTTATCTTTTATCTTTTATTTAATATTTATTTTATTTCTTTATCTTTGTTTTTTATTTATTTTTATTTTTTATTTTTTTTATAAATAATATATTTTAGCCTTTAGTTATTACAATTCTTTTTAACAATTGTATAATTATTGTGATGAACTATTGAGATCTAGATCAATTATAAAGTTAAATATACGATCTCAATAAAACTAAAATGAAAATATAATAAATTTTGATAATTTTATTTGTTTTAAAAAATTTACATATATTTTAAAACATATAAAAAGAACCTTTTTCAAATATAAGTTTATTATTAGATTAAAATACAGAATTAACAAATAATAAAAATAAAAATAAAAATAAAGGATGAAAATTAATATTAAGTAGGAGATAAAGAAATAAAATTATATTTAAGCTTGTATTTTATATTTAGAAAAGGAAAGTAGATTGGGAAAAGCAGCAAAGAGGAGTAGGAAATAAAACACGAGAGTCAAATCTGAGCTGAGCCATGGAGGCGTAACTGAAAATGAAACCTCACCACAACAAAGTGTTGTTTTGACTCAAACTAACAACAACAACAACATCATCATCTCAAATTCTAAGGTTCATTCCTCTCTCTCTCTCCATCTTTTTATGGCACACACATGAATATGAAATGGATCGGTCTCCTTTCGTAATTTATTTCCTCTTTCGGTTATTTCATTTGTAAAATTGCTCTGTTTGGTTCTTAGAATTTAAAGAGCTATTCCATTGGTGTGGAAGAACAAAAATGGGAGTGGAGAGTGCCTCTTCGAGTTCAAACTCAAACTCAAATTCCTCGTCGCAGTACGATGAAAACGACAAGAGTAACAAAAACAACAACAGTACTCTTGTTGTTTTGAATGTCTACGATCTCACTCCCATCAATAATTACATGTATTGGTTTGGATTTGGGATCTTTCACTCTGGCATTCAAGGTACTTCCCCCATTTTTTCTTTCTTTCTTTCTTTACTTTAACTTGTTGATCTTATGTGCATCTAGTTGTTTTTGTTTGTTGTTTTCCACTTGAGTAAGGCCATAGAATAGTTCACAGGTGAGAACTTGACAGCGTAGACAACGTTATTTATAGTCCTGCGTCCACTCTCCTAGTAACAGTTTCCAAGCCCTTTCCCAGCTTAGAAACAATTTATCCTTTTTTTGCTTCAAGAACACAAAGAAAGCTCTTTTCTCTATGCGAAAACAGCATTCTAGGCTCAAGATTCCGAGTTGTTTAACTATCCAACAGTTGCAATTGGGACCCAGATTTCAGTGTATGGAATAAGAAAGACAAATAATGGCCATAAAATGGCTCAGAATAAGAACATTCAATTGTGTAGTATTTACCTCACAATATCTCAAAGGATATTTAGACTTTGAATTGAAGACAACAATTTGTAAAACTAAAAATAATCTATTGAAGCTCTTTTAGGGTGTGTTGGTGGGGGTTTAGGAGGGGAGGGGAGGGCTTTGAAAAAAAATGGAAGGATGAGGTAGAAAGAATAGTGGGCTTTGAAGAGTTTTTTTTTTCTTCATAATGCAAAATCCCCCTAATTTGGGGAAACTCAAAAATTGCACTTGAAGGGGATTTTGGAGGGTTTTGATAAATTCTTCAAATACAATCTATGTTGTTATAATACTCTTAATATTAAAAATATATTAATCATAAACATTTATTTACCATTCTCTACAAACAATCTTAAAAAAGTGAAAAATTTCTCTATTTTTTCCTCTACTCCCCTCCCTTCCAAACTCCCAAATAGAGCCTTAATGTTGAGAATCCCATTAAGCTTCCCTCTAACAGCTCTTTCCACATTCCTCTTAAAACATTTCCCCAAATGTCTAACTCCTTCATCTCTGATTTTTTTTGGATAGGCAAATGTTAGTATAGTTGTTTTTATGGAGTATTTTCTCCTTCACTGGGGTTTGAATTCCAATCGGTTAACTCTTTAATCTCCTTGATCTCTGGTTTAACATCTATATTTTGCATTCTTCTTTATATTTGGCCTTTTCAATCCACACTACTGTGTCTAAGACTTTCACAAGCCAGCTCCAAGAATTTCAAAGTGCATTATACCATTCACAAAAGGATTTCAACTTTATAATACAAAACATAATATAGGTTGGTTGATTACAAGTAGTACATCAAAAGAAAAGCTACATAGGCACCTCATTATCATCAAAATCACTATAACATTGGCACGCTGTCAGTGCTTCTGTGCTTGGATTTTAATTTGCAACATAATCCCCTTGTTATCATAAAAAACCAACCTCAAGGAGATGTTATGCGCTGTGTGTTGAGTGAGAGGTTTTATGTGTCTGAAATTATTTTTCCTGGTTGTCGAAATGAAAATCAATTGTCAATAAATAAAAAATTAGCATACATAAAATTACTGAATTCTATCCATTTGATATGCTAATATGAGGGCTTTTGATCTCTTCTGAATATGCATGCAATTTTTCTATTATTTTTTTAGTCAGAATTGTTCTGATGATGCCATGTCTCCAAAAAATGTTCTACATTTGTTATCTATGCTGATCTGTTCTCTGTTTTTGTTTATTTGTTATGTTGTCCTAAACTTCTAATCCTTGCTATTATTCCTAATATAGAGAAGCTTTTTCTGTCTTTCTTTCTATGTTTCTTTTTATTCTCAAATAGTGTTTGGTAAAGAGTATGGATTTGGGGCCCATGACTTCCCAGCCAGTGGAGTTTTTGAAGTGGAGCCAAAGAATTGCCCTGGATTCATATATAGATGTTCCATCACATTGGGGCAAGTACATATGAGCCCTTCAGAGTTCCGGACATTTATCGAAAATATGGCTTCAGAATATTATGGGGATACCTATCACCTTATATCTAAGAACTGCAATCATTTTACCGATGATGTTTCATATAGATTGATCGGAAAACAAATCCCGGGTTGGGTCAATCGGCTTGCTAAGCTTGGTAAGATTGAAAGAAATATCTCTTATCTCTTAGAAGCGTAATTTTCACACCTCTATGTATCTGTATTCTTCATATTTATCTTCTGAGTTCTTATTATTAATTAGATCGTAGTTGTTGTCGTCTTCAGTTTGTTTATCTTTTTAGCAAGTTCACACATCTAACATCAATCTTCTTCCTACCCAATTTGTATGTTTATAAAGTTTAGTGTTTCCTTCTAGTTGTGTTCTGGTAAAGAAAATAACTACCTCTCAACACAACAAACTTTGTTGTTTTTGGGTGAACAATATCATTTTTTGGTGAAAACTAATAAATACAATTCAATGCTGTGATTTCTCTCTTCTAGTTCTGTTCTATACTTCTTGTGTCATGTTATCCCTATTCTTGCAGACTACACACACATAATTGTTATAAAAAAAACAATGAATAATACCAAGTTCACCCTTTTGGCCAAAATTTCAGGTGCCTTGTGCAGCTGTCTACTTCCTGAATGTCTTCAAGAAACAACTGTTAAACAGATACCCGATTACCATGAATGCTCGGGTGTGTATATTTTCTTGTTCCACGTTTTTTCTCTCGCCCAACATGTATCTAGTTTTCCATCTTGTTCATATATGTAACTTCTGTGCTGTCTCTTTGGTGCCCATTTGCAGAAGATGAATTTGTTGACTCTCTCTCAACTCCCACTCCCCACGGATCACAAGATATAGACAACGAGCAAGAAAAACACCTTCTTTTACCATCAGCTGGTGCCGAGGATGTTACTTTCGTTAAAGAGGCCCATGTAAAGTGAATGTGATGTGTTCTAGGTGAGAAAACCCTTGAAAAATTGCAGTGATTCTCTTTTCGTGATAAATATCTATTCTTTCATGGCTTTCTGCATTATATTTGGTTCATTCATTGTATTTGTAATTGAAGAATTGAAACTATATTTAGTGTTGTGTTTTTTAATTTATTAATGTTTTTCTATGTAAAATTGTAAATGACATCCTTGTCTGTAATCTGTATGTTATGTAACACGAAACATTCTGATTTAAGTTATTAAACATTCTTAGTGGATAAGGCAGTTTGTTTGGGAGATTTGTGTAAGAAAAAAAGTTCTTCAAATTCAAATGAGTGTTTAAAATTGTTTGGATGCTGCTGCTATGTTCCTGTACAATAGTAAAATAATGTGCCTATCTCTTGCCAGGGCTGGCCTAAGGGAGAGTCAAATGAGGCCGCCATCTTCGGCTTTAAATATTTTTAGGCCTCATACTCTTTATTTAATTAATTAATTTTTTTAGAGTTAAAATTTTTAGTCTTAATAATATAAATTTCACTCTCTGTTTTTGTCACTAGATTATTCAATAAAATTTATTCAATCACATAAATTTATTTAATTATTTTGTAAGTTGTTTAATATTTTATCCCGTAAATTTTTGTTTATTTAATATTATAAAATAATTAGACTTAATAGACTTCCTATTTTATTATTGTTAAATTTTAATAGGCCTCATTTTAGATTTTGCTTTAGCCTTTATATTTATTGGGCAGGCCTTGTCTCTTGCAAGCATGAATGGATCAGAAAACTGCTATTATTTGTCGAGATTTCTGTTCCAAGGATGGTGACTAATTACTAGCAATGGCTTTTGGCACCAACTTTGGAGGAAAAGTGGAAGGTGGGGTGGTAAACTTGTAGGGTAGCTACTAGCTTGTTTGCCCTTGACGATTTTTTGGTGAAAGAGGGTTGCAGCATTTTTCTGTATGAGTAAGAATTGAATACTTTACAACATTCAATACAATGTACACGGACCATTTTCGCTAAATCATGGTGGTAAATGTTTGCAACATATTAATTGGCATGTCAAATTTCCTTCCTTATAATTTTTCAATCTCAAAATAACTGAAATCATTTCGCATATATTAAGAAAAACATATAAATAGATGATAAATAATATTCCTTTTGTCGAATTATTTTTATTAGGTATTAGTGCATTATTAATGTTGTAAATGCATAGTAAAAATTATTGTATTAAAAATTATGTAAGTAGTATTAATTAAATAATACAATTGAAAAGAACATTGAAAATTAAAATGGTCAATTGTATTTAATTATTTTAAGACTAGAGAAAGTAATATTTGTGGATTGCTTGTGGATATGATTAACTATGACATATATTGTACTCTATTTAGAAACCATGTTGTACTAAAATTTAATATCATTTGCAATCATTGTTTTAATTAAACCTTAGATAACTTTGCTTGTCATTTATATCAATAGGTGTTTTTGGATGTGCACGGATTTTCCACTAGCGTGGCAATACTGGAATGTTTTTCTTCTTAAAAGTTTTTCTTCTCTTCTTAAAAGTCACGTTAAATACTACAATAATTAATTTCTACCATAATTAATTCGATGTAAAATCTGTATTCGAATTTAGATATGACGTTCAATTTAATAATATCAGTACTTATCAGTTTAGTTAGAACTTAAAGATGCAATGATTTATTTTTTCTCGCAATTTATTTTATATAATTTTAAATATGTTTTCTTCTCTCATTTTTATAACTTTTCATGTGCTACAATATTTTACCTCAAATTCTTTCATGACATATTATTTTGTTATTCTGTTTTTTTTTTTAAAAATATATTTTTTTTCCTAAACAACTCTTATATTTATTTTATTTTATTTTATTTTATTTTATTTACAAAATTTGGTGTTGATATTTAAATTTTAGAAGTTGGATGAAATTTTAAGGTTTGATCTTATCCCTCTAATTTTTAAGAAAAATGAGCTCTGGAATTTAGTTAAAAAATAATGAGGGAGGGAACAAAACTGTCGATTTTTAAAATAGAGGGACTAATTTCGTGAATCAGTAAAAATAGATGGACCACAGTTGCAATTAAGCATTTTTTTTCTTCTTTTAAATATGTTGTGTTATGTAAGGAAGGGTATTGATGAAATTACATTAAATTATGGCTGAACATCACTCAGATATGAGTGGGTTCAGGTTCAATTTTGCCAAATTATCCAAAACTAAGTCTACAATTTATAGACTAAATTTTGACCGATTTTTGGATCGGTTTAGGCGGGTTTTGATTAGTGTGGGTTTGTTGGTTATGCAGGTCGATTTTTTCAGGTGATGAGTTTTTTATTTTTTATTGGAATGTTCATTTTCTTTAACTTTTTGTTCATTTTATTTCAAATATATTTTTTCATGAAAAAACATATTGTGTTTCAATATTTTTGTCAATGTTTGAGTAAATTTTTATCAAACAACTCATTTATCATATAATGATTAAGTAAGACCAAGAGACTCACCTCAAAAATTTTGAATTTTTATACCTAAAGTTTTAAGTGAAGTAGTCGGTTTCAAGTAACCACATGTCTACTTTTTCCACCCGTATTCAACCATTCAAACTCATATATACCTACATTTGCAAAACTCGTGTGACCTAAGACCTAATATAAACCGCATGCATATCAAATTAACTCATTTGAGTAGCTCGAATTCGATCGAGTCAACTGATTTAGCTTGTACCTAGGTTAACCTATACAATTCAGATCAAATGAAAGTATCAATTTAAGAATTTATTATCTGTTATTAAGTTTTAGGAGTAATGAATATTATGAAGGTCAGGACTCTGGTACACTGAAATTTTGGTGGGTAGCTATACTCAAGTGACATGGATGAATTGAGAATCACCAAGTTTATTGATTTTAGGTATATTATATTTATTATTTCTGTCAATTTCACTTGTATAATATATCTTTACAAGAAAAGACTTCTGTGCAAAAAAATTAAGACAATGTCAGCAAAAGCTGTAGTCAAATGGATCCCAAAAATCCTACAGAATAGCAATGCCTTCACTGACTCAAGAGTTAAGAACATGTCACTCCATAGTTGCAAGAGATGACTGAAAAAAAAATAATCCCAAAATAATTATAAAAAAAAAAAAAAAAAAAAAAAAAAA
>JBBPBQ010000002.1:6978204-7013516 GCA_037974755.1 Cicer yamashitae
AACAAAAATAACCACCTTCACAATAATCCATTTTAATAAAATTCATATATTCTTATTTTTTATTCAAATTTCACAAAATTTGAATCGTTTTTCTTCTCTCAAAATCACCAACTAAAATATAAAATCTCAATCAAAAGATAAATATCTTCTTTAATTACTAATCCCACTTCCTATAATTTTTTAAAATCCATTATTAAATTTCTATCATAATTGTTAACTTTTAAAATTATTTTATGTCGTCATGACTTCTCAAATACTACTTCCGTCTTATTTTAAATTTTTTATTTGTCATTTTCTCTGTCTCAAATTATTTATCATTTTACAATACTAATATAATATTATTTACTTTTTTTAATTAATATATCATTTTATTTATTGTATTTCAACTCATCAAATTTCACAACTAACGGTAATTAATAAGGGTATTTGAGCAAATAAAACTAATTTTATAATTGAAATCAACAAAACTAATTATTTTATTTAGAAATACACACAACTCAAATTAGATAATTAAATGAGACGAAAGGACTACCTTAAATAGAAATAAAATGCTAAAGGCGGCTCAAAGAATAAAAATGACTTCAAGACTTATTCTCTCCCGTCATTATTATAAGCAAAAATTATCACTTCTGCAATTATTGAAAATTTTAATTAAGTGCAATTAATTTTATAGATTTCATGTAAAAAATAATTTAAATATATTAAATTGTTTATTTGAATGTCAAACACCCAACTATCAATATTAAATATTTTTTATTAATGTAATGATATATTAGGAATACTAACATTAAATAAGTAAAAAATAGTTAATTTTTCCTTATAATAACAACCAATATTTAAATCCAATTTTTTTTCTTATAATAATAGTTAGATTATAATAGTGATTCAATGAAGTATTTATTTTAATTTAAAATAAAGAGATTTAATTGATCGATTGAAAAAATTAAAATTTCATATAGTTTAAACAAATAAGGCCAAAAGTCCAATTTTAGTTTTGACTCATCCATAAATTAATAAATTAAAAATTATTTTTATAAATCAAAAAATTATTTGTCGACTTTTATATTTAAAAAAATATAATTTCATTGTTTATAAGTATTATAGTAATTTTTCACATTTTATTATAAAAAATATTAAACATTACTATTATGAATACTAAATTTTATTTTATTAACACTTATAGTAAATAATATTTAGCTATTATGATTTAAATACTGGTTTAGCTATTAATTTAAATATTAAATGTATTGATACATGTCGAATGTACCGTAAAGATTCTCTTAATTAACACTTCTTGCATAATTTTAATATAATATTTTTTATTATACATTTATGACATTGATAAGATACTTGTACTTAACAAAAGTAGTTTAATAAAAAACTTATTTTCTCTTTTATTTATATATTTTTTAATATATAAATAATTTCATTATTATGAAATGCACGGAGTAATTCATTCAAACGTCATCGTCCTTTTTCCCCTTTAACATTATAATATTTGCGGCTTATATTATGATATTAATATTGCAATAGTCCTCTTTTATGCATCTCTTATGACTTGTGAAGGAGTTTTGATTCATCCAATAAGTATATGCACATGCAATGCCTTTAATTACTCTACAAGTTGCTTTTATGCCAAGCTTTAACCTATAGTTAATTTGTTGACTTCTAAATTTCGTCTCTCTACACTTCATTAAATTGTAACCACAACTAAGCAGCAAGTAGACCGCATCCTAAAACCAACGTTTTTCACATCTGAAAGCAAAAGGTACCTTAATTTGAACTAAAACAACTACCTCAATTTAGTTTATAAATATAAACATAGACTACATACTTTGTTATATATCTAATAAAATAAAATAAATACTTGGTTATATATCTTGAATAATGCATAGATCTTATTCATCTAGTATTGTAAGAGCCCCTGATGAGTTCTCTGTTAACATTTCAGCAACAATTTTAGAAGCTTCCTCTTCTCTTAATAAAATGGCAACTAATTCCAATGGATATTTGCCGATAAATCGTTCTGTGTTTGATGGTTCCAAGAAGGAAATTTCTGTTCATGGTAAGTCATCATCGACAGGACAAAAAGCAATTCATCTCATACCTGTTGTGCTTATCTTTTGTGGTTTAGTTCTTTGGATTTTCTCTCATCCGTGAAATTCATGTATACATAAAAGAGCAAAATATATGAATGAGAATATCATTTCTTGCTTTTTTATGTTTTCTTTTTTACCAACAGTTTAAATATATAATTGTCTTTATATGTACTTTTATTTGGATGAATATATATATATACCCGTCCTTTCTTACCTTTTTTTTTGTGAAGCTTATATCATTTATATAAGTGGTGCTATGCAGTAAGAAACTTTGTGGAGAAAAACTTGACAAAACAGAGTTCAGAAAATTAATAAAAAGCGAAAGAGAGAGAGAGGAAAAAAAAGTACAACAATGGTATTTGGTATGGAGGAAAGTTTTGCCTAGTATTTACAAATGTTTATGTGGTGACTATTTAATCTTTTGTTTATAAAAAAAATACAATTAAAAGAGGAAAACAACTTACTAAATTAATTTAAATATCCTTAATTTACATAATACAACTATCTATGTCAGTATGTCGTGCATCACTCTTTGGCCTACCGTTTGTACTAAAAATATTTCTTAGACTAAAATCTTATTTGTCTCATATTATATGGATAAAATCACTACTAACCTTTTTTTAGAAAAACAAAATTTAATTGTTGTCTCATTTTAAAACTTGTTGCCAAAAAAGGAGATAACAACGTAATTGAGGATAAGTTAAAATTAACGAAACAACGTTATTCAATTTAATGAGAAATAGTTTTAAAATATGAGTTGCATTTAATTTGACCTGATTTATAAGTAGGATGGTCGAACTGAAGATGGAAGTGAAAACTCTTTGTTCTTAAAAGTGAAAGTAGTACGTGTAAGTACTCTAATGCTCTAATTAGTAAAAAGTTGGATGTGTATACATGTACCAAAGATGACATCAATATATAGACATGTTTTTCAGTTGCTCTGACGGTAAAGTTTGAATAGGTAGAGGGTTTGATGTTGCAATTCTAGTCCTGTGTTCCTTTCTAGCCATTAGAAGGAGGAATATTTTGTTGTACGCTGAGAATTAAGCATTGAGCTTTAAGGGTTGTCTAGAGGAATTGGACTCTGGGCCAATCAGGAACATAATTCTTACAAAACTAATTTGTAGAATAAATGATGTCTCCCACTTATTAACATATTTTTAAGCCAAATGTAAGCTAATTTGTGATGTGGACCAACCTTATATCAAGGCTAATGAGCTTCAAGAATTAGAACTAGAAATATCATTCTACATGGAAGGCTAGGAAGCTAGAGACACAATTGGAGAAACAAGTTGTAATCTTTTTTAGTCTCAAGATCTATGACAAAATTGATCGACATTGTACTAATCTCTTGGTCATAGAACTATCTTAAAACTTACTTTTAATTTTAGGATATAATAATCATACATTTTAATTACAAATTATGTTTAATTTGAGTGTGTCTAAATATTTGATAGCTTAGATACTATGTCATTTTGTGTTAGGCTATATATCAAATATATAAGTTTTTATAGAAAAATAAATAAATTTGGGCTGGACCCAAGTGCACAAGCCCACCAGCATCCTTTGAAAAAAAAAAACAATAGTCATCATCTTCACTCGTTTATTGTGATTCGGGTCGCAACATGCTTGTTAGGTTGACTCAACACACTCACCTATTTTAGGCAAACTATTGAGACTCTGGTGGGTAAAAGTAACATATGAAGGATAAAGTAGTTGATTGAGAATAAGTCATAAAGGATATAAGATAAGTTAATTGGTTGAATTTGACGTGTTTGATAAAATTAGCGTTAGAGAAAATAATAATTTATTTTTATTAAAAAGAGACAGTTTGATCTCTATAATATAAATTTTTAATAAATAATCTATTTTTATTTTTTTTTTCTTTAACATTGTAACAAAGTCAATCAATGATAAAAATTATTCAACTAAATGTCATCAGTACCTGGAAATTTTAAAAAATATCTATGACATATTCTAAAAATTGCACCAACAATGTATCAAAAATAAAATATGTGTTATTTAGTTCATATTTACATTGATATATCTATGTAGATGGTGGTTGCTTGAATGCTGAAGACCAAAAAGAACAAAAATGAGTGATTTATTGATTATATTTTAGGGACATTTTCATAGGAGCCTAGCATTTCCTTTTTTGAAGGGTTAGATATAAATTATCCACTTTTTTTTGGATGATTGAAAATTGTTTTTATTTTTCTTAGAAACCGACTTAATTGTTGTCATTGGTATCGGACAATAAAACTACTCGTCACTCTAAAAAACATACCAATATTTTGGATTACATTGGGTATTACAAACCCACAAGTTAGTTACTACTATATGGACAACATAATCATTCCTTTGTAGTGCTTTCACAATTCAAACTCAAGAAATTTTATTAAACTAAAAGATATTAGTGCTATCTTAATTTATAATTAACTAGAATAAAATACCGATCAAAATGCTACAAGAGTCAAATATAAGCCTGATTTAAAAAAGAAAGAGTTTTTTCCAACCGCACTTCGTGAAGGTCCAATAACTTAGATTTTGCTAACAAATGATCAACTTTATTCCTCTCCCTTTTTACGTGGTTACAAGAGAAAGACTAAAACACAGACTAAACTCAATACAATCATAGATGATCTATGTGACACATGAGGTTAACGAGACAGAGAGTGATTGTCGGTACACAAGGTACGTACAATGAGCAGTTCTTGGGATGCCTCTAGACAAATGACACATGAACGAACCAAATCACATAAGAATGAGAGGGATCTTAAGGCCGTAAGTATGAGATTATATGATTGAAGGAATGCTTAAAAGGATTGATATGCACTACTTATACCAACAAAATACATCTTCTTTTCAAAAGTCCATCACATAAGAACTTCATGGCTAAACATGTTTGACTTGGAGCACTCTTTGGACAGGTAACCTTATGGGAAGTTTCCTATGATGTATGAGAGCTTGGTTTGTGGAGACAGTAGAAAATCCTTAAAGTAGAGATGTTGAAGGTGCCAAAACACAAGAAGGGAGGGTTGAATTGTATTTTGCCTTATTAAAAACTTTTTTCCAAAAATCTGATTTTGGATACTATAACAGATATAACATATTAGAGGTAGCAATAAAACAAAGTATCAGAACAGAGAGAAAAACACCAGAATTTATACTGGTTCGCTACCAACGTGGTAGCTACATCCAGTCCCCTCACACATAAGGATTTATCCACTAATTCAGAACTTGAATTAGAACACCTGACCTTACAAGTCAAGTCTTCTCAACTTCCAACTTGAAAACCTACAAGTCGTTGAGGCAGAATAGTCTCTACTAGGTTGGGTTACAAAGGGGGTGAAACTGAGTTTTGTTTTGCTTCTTCTAAGTAGATTGATTACAATGAACTTCACACTAAAATAAAGCATTAAACACTAAGTAATATAAACTTGAACAAGTGCCTTTGCTAAAACAGAAACCTTGAATTATGAATACTTAAAGAATTTTGAGTTCGTAAGATTTTCTGAGTTATTGTGTTGTGGCTTTCTTCTTCGGAATTGATCCATTTAAATAACATGAATTAGGATTTTAATATTGTCCTAAATAAATTCTAAGGGTATTTCCTTGCGCGAGATCAACAAAGATCTTCAAAAAAAAAAAAATAAACCTTGATAGATGAAAGTGCAAACATGAGAAGGGGAGTTGAATTGTGTTTGACAAAGTTGATAACTTTTTGCTAATTTGATGACGGCTGGTTGGTTTTTATGAATTACTTGGATAAGAAACAATTGAATTCAGAAGTAGCAAACAATGAAAGCATAAATAATTTGACACATAGATTTATCCTGGTTCAGCGCTAACTTGGCTACATCCAGTCCCCTCATTCAGAAGGCTTTAATCCACTAATTCAATTACATTGAATTACAAAGCACCTAACCCCAGTCTTCTCAAACAACCTGACAACCCCAAACTTTTGAGGAACTAACCACCTTGACTTTACAAGCCAAGTCTTCTCCTAACAGCCTGACAACCCCAAATTGAAGAAGGAACTAAATCACTATCAGATTGGATACAAAAGATTGGAACTTAAGTACTTGCTTCTAATAAACATGATAATAATAATAACTCCACTCTAAGAAAAGAACACTCAGAGAATATTTTTAACCTGAACAAGTGTTTCTCTCTTTGAACTCTAAGATGAATTTAGAATTTTGAGCTTGAGTTCTTCTACTCTTTTCTGTTTTTCGATGATTTTCTTGTTCAGCCTTGAGTATCTATTTATAGTTAAAATTTGGGCTTCAATTTAGACCTTGTTTAATTTTGAATTGTATTTTGTTCAAATTGCATTTGTAAAATCTTTAAATTGATTATATTCTTTTTTTGTTTAGATTGATATTGTAAATTCTTCAGATTTATTCTCTTCATATTTTGTTCATATTGCATTTGTAAATTCTTCAGATTTGATTCTATTTATATTTTGTTGTAGATAAATCTTGATCAAATCTTCTACAAATCTTGACCATATCTTCTTTTCGACTTGGTCAAAGATTTTCTTCAATTATAAATATGAATCAAATCTTATTTTAGATTTTTATCAATTATAAATTTGAATCAAATCTTATTTTAGATTTTCTTCAATTATAAATTTGAATCTTCTTTCATACTATTTGAAGTAAAATATATTGTTCTCATAAAATACTTTTGTTATCATCAAAACTCTAAGTATAAAATCAACTTGGTTTCAACAATAGATACAGTTTGGGAATATGATCGTTGAAGCTTGATTAATTCTAAAACAAATCTTCAACCTTTTTTTCTAGATTGATAATGTGCGAGAATGTCCAGATAACGCTTGAAAATAAATCTCCTTGAATCTTCTATGCTCTTCTAAGCATATTTTTCTTACCTGAGGTCAACAGAGATCTTTACAAAAAATAAACCTTGATAGATATGGTTTGAGAATATGACTTTTGAAGCTTGATTAATTCTAAAACGAATCTTCAACCAAATCTTCTTAAAAGATTATGACTGTTGAAGCTTTTGTTTCATTTCCTCTGATATCGTTTCCTCTGTTTCCTGATTCTATTTACTGCACACTCAATGAAATCATTAGTGTAATAAATTGTTCTCACAAAGTATATTTATTATCATCAAAACATGATGAATGAATTGTTCCTACAACCAACCTGATTCCAACAAATGTTACAATCCACCTCATGTTCCTCCAAAATCACATTCCAACACCCAGTCTCATCGTCAAGACCACCACAATTCCATCTCACCGCCCTAATACACATCCCTTTAATTATGAAAGGGTTCAAAAGTAAAAAAAATAATTTAATTTATATATACAAACAATATAAATATTTTTTATATTATTACTCAATCATAGTTATCAGATAATTGAAATACTATTTTCTTATAAAAGTTTAGCCATAACTACTTAATCACACTTATGAGAAATTGTGATATGTTTATGTGTAAAATTTTTTACACTGGCAGTTTACAAAAATTAATATCTATAAAAAATCAAAAATAAAGAAATGTCAAGTAAATAGATATAAAATAAATAAATAATTTTATGCGAATATTTAATTTCTTTTGACAGAAATGTGTGAATAATTACTTTTCTTTTTTAAAAGAAAATCGTGAATAGTTATTTTTTTCGTGAATCGTTACATAATTCGTATTGATGTGTGGATTCTTTCAGTAATATCTAATTTTTTTTCTTAAATCTTCTTAATAAAAGTGATAATCTTTGAAATATCTTTTAGACAGAAAATTAATTAATTATAACAACAACAATATTTTAGACATTGGTCATGGTCAAACCATGCTCACACCATTAATGCTAAGCTAACCGATCAGGTATTCTCATGATCATCAATTCTTTCCTTTTTTTTGTTTTTGATGAAACTCATGAATTCTTCCCATACCTCCTTATACAGTCCAATTTTTTGTTCTTTCTTTTTTACAACAATAAACTCCGAAATTTTGATTTCCTTTATCTTCGCATTATCAATTTTCAAAAATATCCATTTATAAATTCAATTACAAAATTTTATTTTCAGCTAAATAATTAGAAAAAAAAAAGAAAAAAAAATATTATAAAGGAGACGGATGACACAAGGAATAGAATGTTTATAAGATGCAAACAGTTAATTCCCACCCTAACAAGCTATTCTAAGCCAGTTGGCAGCTTGGCAATCAAATTTCAGCTTTGTATAATAAGTTTCCTTATTTTAAAATTCAAAAAAGATAATAATAAAATTATACCCTAATTTAAAAGTTAAATATAAATAAAATTTTATAAGAAACAAACACACACAATGACCATGATAATCGTTAGGCAAATATAAAAAAATAACAAAAAAAGGAAAAAATTCTGCAACAACCGCAAAATCAAAAAATAAGGAGAGAGTGAAAAAAATATAATCACAGAGACGAAAAGATCGTCTTCTCAATCGGAATAAGGTCACTCAATTTTCTTCTCTTCCTTTCTCTCATGCTTGCCGTTTTTATGTACTATTTCAGTTTCTCTATTGTTATTCCTCCGCTTAATTAATTAATTATTAATTAATTAATTAATCAATTATTGTTAGAATCATATTTTTTTTTATCAATGAGCTTTTGAATTTCAAGTTCAGCATGATAATTTGTTCGTCTTTATTTTTCTCTGTGTTTTGTTGCTGAGAATAATGGCGGAAACAGAATTATAATAATTTTATCAGGTTCTATTATTACCTGATTTATTTACTAGTATTTATGAGGTTTTTCTCATTATAGGAAAAAAATTTCACAGGAAAAGTAAAATAATGAAAAAGATAGAACCTTGAAACTTGCGTAAAGCACAGTGGATCGGATTCAGCATTGAAATGTAACGAAATCGGTTTATTGACATTTGTTCTTGTTTTGATCAATAGCACTTTTTTCATCACTGATTGGTTTGTCTTTGTCTCTGTTTCATTTTCAATTATAATACTGTTTTTATTCGTCGCCTATTTTGAACATAAACTGTATCTAATTTGTTTGGTTTTCTGTTTTTATTATTATTTTTAAAATTTTTCAATAATCAAAAGTTTCTACTTTATAATTGCATCAAAACTAGTTTTTTTTTCCTGGTCATACAAGTCAAGATCTAAATCAATTCAAAGTAAGAGTTTTGGAATGATGTTTTTCTTATTACCATTATCTGTTATTTGGTTTCTCGTTAGTTTATGTGTCTATTCTATTTATTGATTGCTATGATCGTCCATTTAATAGCTTCTATATGTTGATAGTGATTAGAGGTTAAATTTTAATCTTTTTTTTCTTCCTGTTTTTGTTGCTGATTTCTAAGTAGATGACAAATATTAATGTCAAAGTTAGATATTTTGTCCTGTTTCTTGTTTTGATTTTATTTTTGAACAGAAGGTGACTGGGTTTGAAACTTTTGCAGAAATATATAATTGATCATGAGATTCAAGAAAGGGACTAAGGTTGAAGTGCTAAGCAAAGCTGAGGTGCCTTCTGGCTCCTGGCTATATGCAGAGATCATCAGTCGTAATGGACGCCATTACAATGTTAGATATGATGGATTTCAAAGTGCTACTGGTGAGGAAATTGTGGAACAAGTATCCAGGAAATCCATAAGGCCGTGTCCGCCTCCACTTGAACTCGTGGTGAATTGGATTCCGGGTGATATTGTAGAAGTCTACCAGAATTTCTCTTGGAAGATGGCTACAGTTTTGAAGGTTTTGGGGGAAAAGTACCTTTCTGTTAGGCTACTCGGATCTTCTTTGGAATTTCAAGTGAGCAAATTTGACATCCGGCTGAGACAGTCGTGGCAAGATGACAAGTGGTTTGTGGTTGGAAAGGTACTTTTATTTTATAACGATTGACAAGTGTCCTTGGCAGTACATATGTAGTTGCAGATCATATGTCAATTTAGTTTTTATTAAGCTTATAAAATTCTTTGATTGAATGTAATCTGTTTGCCAAAACTAACTAATTGAATTTTTTTTTTAAAATGGGATTTTGTTTAGGTTGTTTGGTCATGTTATGCTTTCAATATTGTGTGGTTCTTACTTTCAAATTTTTCTTCAGTTCTCCTTTTTTGTTTTTCTTTTAACAAGCTTTCTAGAGTTTTTCTGTGTAAATGTTTTTGGATCATACTATGCTATTTTATGTTTGAATATTTATTTATCCTTCTCCCATCTTCAGGTTTCTGCTAGCTGTGAGAATGGACAACGTTTTGGTGCTCAACTTCAGAGGATAGCTACAAAGACAAAAATGTCAGTTTCCAATTACTATTCCAATTATTATCAACCTGAAAAGAAAGAACTGGATATTCTGGAATCCCGTCTTGTTTCTTTTAAAACATTGAAACGAGGACGCCATTCACAAGTTGAGGCATATGCTGAACCTCCGCCAAAGGTAAAAGCAATTGAGAATGAAGGCAGATGTTACAGAGCAACAGTTAGAAACTCACCCACCCCACTTAAACATTTACAAAATGTGAGTTTTCCAAGAGATGTGCTAGCTGAAGAATGTATACTTGCTTCTGTATACAACAGAAAAACTTGGATTTCTGATATAGACATAGAGAGGAGGAAACAAACTGCTGCTGTGGGTTGTTCATTTGGAGACAACTTTCAATCAAAATTTGCTGATAGCGTTACATGCTCTGTTGGTAGTTGTAGTATCAACAGCATGAACTCCTATAAATTGCAATTTCCGGTATCTGCAGATCCATTTGAAGTAGAGAGTCCATATAGCGATGCTGAATCTGCCTGCTATAGGGGATATGCGGAAGGGACTTGTTTCTCTCCTACACAAGAAGAATTGGCAGCAAAAATTCATAGGTTAGAGTTGCAGGCCTATCGTTGTACAATTGAGGCATTGCATGCATCAGGACCTTTAAGTTGGGAACAAGAAGCGTTAATGACTAACCTTCGTCTTACACTCAACATATCAAACGATGAACACTTAATGGAGCTAAGAAACTTGATTTCTTCTGAAAATAGTATTCCTTTCAGATGACAGAAATTTTTCTCTCTTCAATTTAATATCTTTTCCTCAAGGATAGAGTTCCATAGTAGTTTCTCGCTAGCCTCACTCAACTGTAAGAAGAAAGATGAAATATTTCTGTCCTTCATTTATGTTTTATGATTTAGTAATGTAGATGCTAAACTCCGTGAATAAATGATCATTTCTGATATCTTTTTAATCTGTTCATTTACCTCTCAATTCCTCCTGTTGGGCTTTACTGGTCAGACATGATATTTGAAATTAGGTGGCATATTTAAATTTATCATTGAGGCTCAATGATTAATATGCTTTATGGGACTTGTGTTTGTTTGAAGTTTTATGTTTCTTGCTAAGTTGAGTTTAAAGGATGTTTTGCGTTCATTTCAGAGCCCTATAATTAGAAAAAAGCTTTTGTTTGCTTTCTAAAATTGTACATACAAGCAACACCATATGGGAGACTTACCTTGTGTAATACTTGTCTTCTACTCCACAATTTGAAAGTATAAACAATGTCATTTAAAGATACTAGTAATGCTTCCCCTGCATTTTCCAGGGCTGAGTTTGAGGCACATAGATGTTGCTTCCAGATAGATGTCTACAGATGATATTGGTGCTTGCCACCTTTCTCTTGATCTAGACAAGGGATGATATTTCTATTATGGCTCTTGATATGCCAACACTTTCATAGGATTGTGGAGTTCTCACATTCTTCCATTTCAGGCCTCATGTGAGCCTCAGGTTTCTGTTTTCTGGAAGGATGCATGCTCAGAGTCTTGTGGCTACCGTGGGGTGACCTTTTATGTGAATATATAATTTGTGTGCTCAATCTTTCCATTTTGATTCATGTCTCACTAACAATGTTCCGCTATTAAAAAATCACTGTTATTTCATATGCATACACTCACACACTGAATGCTTCACTTTGAAGTACAGTAAATGGTAAAAATGTTATTAGTGGACAACTTTGGAATGCTAGGGTAGAAGAACCTTGCAATGTGCATAATTATAATGGGTATTTTATGTATTGCCGAACATATGATGTCGGTATGTCACAAACACATGGTAACATAAATCAGTAGTCGCAAGGCGGAAAAAAATAGCACTTTTCAATTGAAAAATAACTAAAAAACTCAGGACAAATCAGTGACAATTGCAAGTTGTAAAGGGTTTAGTTTCTGATGTGAATACCCAGCCATGGAAAATTTTCACTTTCTTTAAAATTATTAGCACTTTTGTGATATTGATTGATCAATTGGGTTATCCTTTCTGCCATGGCTTCTTTTAACAATGTTGTTATAGATTTCCAATTCTTATGCGTTTGTACTTTACAAGTAATGTAAACACGTTTTCGTCCCTTTGTGGTTGTAAGCTTACACATGAAAGTTGTCATTGGTCTGCTGCTGCCTGATAGTGCATTACTGCTCAGCAATGATCAACTAGCATAAGGTCCAAATGGGTCTTGGAAGAACATGGCCACATTAAAGCCAGAATGACACAAGGTATGGTTATGTAGGAATACCCTAAGTAGTGATTATTTAGAGAGAACATGTGCTTTTAAAGAATATATTCCTCAGTTGACCAATTCTGAGAAACATGCATATTTGACTACATAGATTTTATACTCTTTATCAGCATATCAACTTTTGATGCTAGTTTTTCATAATGCAAAATTTGCGCAAATGCGATGATACAATACTTAAAATTTAAAATATGTTTCCCGATATTCTTGTGATTGACGATTATATTCGATGTTGATGTTGAGGCTAACTGCCAGTTTTTATAAACTCTGAATATGCTATAACTTGTTCTGAATATGCTATAACTTGTTCTTGCATGGATGTATACATGCCACATATAAAACATCAAAAATTGCATGCAAATGTCCAGCACTTTGGAGGACACTATGCTATTTGGCTCCATCCACTGTAATTGTCTAAAACAAAACCATGTTCCATTGCATGAGAAATCTGATACCATCTGGAAGAGAAGAAATCCAGTCATGACCGGCCAAGCCAAGTGTATCAAGCCCATGAAATCTTTTTGTAGCCCAGATGGACTTTCGGGCCCAAAGCTTTCTATCTGACATTAGTTGAATTTCACTATTATATTATTCTGTTTCAAACAAAACGAAATTTTCTTCTGAATTATTGATACAAAAGCTTCATATTTGGAAGCTTTATACATGGATTACCATTACTTGTTATAGATATTTCATCTGTACTTAAATTACCCCTGGTTGTTGTATATAGATAACATTTCCAATATCAAAAACAAAATATCCCTAGTGATTTAACAAATGAGTAAACTTTATCATAATTCAAGCATCCATTTTTAGGTAAAGGTGTGGGGATAAGGACACTTTGATGAGAATGCCAGAATGGCATGAAACTGAAGCTAAAGTGACTAAAACCAAATTCGGGCTCAAAATCTTGGTGTAAAAATATGATTTGATTGATAGCTGATCGACTAGCTGTTGAAATTCTGGTTGAAAACATTCCACTTATCAAGAGATGTAACTTGGAATATAGGCAAATAATTGAAAAGATTATTATAGAAAAAATAGTTGTCACAAGAATGAGAAGTATCTTGTGCAATGCTATGAAGTAAGGTTAACGCTAAGTATGTGCAGACTGATTAGCTAACAACTATTTGACCCCTGATAATTTATACACACATAACAACTGCATTGTAAATTAAGTGGTCGACATTTAATTTAGTCATAATACATCCCGAAACCTTTTTTTTTTTTTTCCTCCACGACAGTAACAATTTGATTTTTTATAGGCTTTTTATAACATTTGTGTTCACTATTAACCTTTAAGTTATATTAAATTACACATGTAGTTCACTAAATTTGACCATTTTTTTTAATAACTATTATGATCTAATCCAAAAAGCATAATGAGTTGACTATCTAACCTATTTTACAAGTGAATGAAGTTAATGATAATGATTATACCTTTATTACAAAGTTTTTAGAGATTATACGTGTGTCTAAATGGTGGTAGAAAAATCAAGAAATATAGACCGTATATAAAGTTTGATGATTGTTTTCTAAAAGATTAAATGAGTTATTTATTGTTGCAATATATACACGTTTGTTCGATTAGAACAATAAAAATAATTGTTTCTAAATCATAGTTTAATTAGCAAATACCAATATTATTATATTAGACGTATTTTCTTAAGTTCGAAATAAAACTTCACAATTATGTGTGAGTTTATAGTAATATTTATCATATGTTCTACCAACAAAAAAAAAGAACAATTGAAAAAGTCACCATAAAATATACATTTGAATTATAGGGGTAAAATATACCCACATCGTACCAAGATATGTTAATATTCAATGTTATGAAAAATAAAACTATGGCAAAAGCAAAAACAATAGTATGTTACTAAAAAAATGGTTAAATGGATTGAATTATATTTATAATATAATAGGTTAGAGATAAATTACAAATATAATGAAGCTGACTTGTTAAGTTAACTTTTTTATTTTCCAAATAACTTATTTTTCTATCTTATAATTTTATAATTTTAAAAGTTTCTAAAATACATATTTGGTTTGGTTAATTTATAATATTTTTTTAATTAAAATACACATTTGAATTAGTCAATCTAAGGGTATTGAGGAGTGAGAAAAGAAATTATCTATTTTTCATTATATAAAGACGTTTACGTTATAACCCATTATAGAAAATTAAATTTGATACCCCTCACTTTGACCTCTACTTCACATTTTTAAAAAACATTCAATTTTACCCCTATAGTTGTTACTTTAATTGAATTTTTTTTGGATTCTATTTTATATTTATCAAATTTTTCATTTTTGAAATTTCTGGTAGACAAAATAAAATTTGAGAAAAAATTGTCTATCAAATATTTTGTTTTTGAAATTTCTAATAGGAAAAATAATCATTTTTTAAATTTCTGGTAGAAAAAATAAAATTGAAAAATTTTGCTTACCAATTTTTTTCGTTTTCAAATTTTCAATCGGCAAAAAAATTATTTTCGAAATTTTTGGTAGGAAAAAAAAAGTTGAGAAAAATTTTGCCTATCAATTTTTTTATTTTCAAAATTTTGGTAGACAAAAGAAAGTTGAGAAAAATTGTCTGCCAAATTTTTTGTTTTCCAAATTTCTGATACATAAAAATATTATTTTTTAAATTTTGGGTAGACAAACCAAAATGCTGAGAAAATTTTTGCGTACCAAAATTTTAGTAGGCAAAATAAAAAGTTGAGAAAATTGTTTGTCTACTAAATTTGTTTGTTTTTAAAATCTTCGATATACCAAAAAAAAAAGTTGAGAAAAAGTTGTATATCAAATTTTTTGTTTTTAAAATTTGCAATAAAAAAATTCACTTTTCAAAATTTCCAGTAAACAAAAAAAAGTTTGACCAATAATTATTTTGTTAATCAAAAAATTTAAAATAAAATTTCTGAATAGAAAGAAAATTCGAAAAATAACACAAAAGGAATATAGGTCTAAATGTAGAATACATAATCTACTTTTCACCATTATTAAATGAAATAGGTTGGCTTTACTAACCCAATTTGAAAATGGGCCACTCCTCCTCTCTTTTTCTAAACCGTCAGGAAATTTTTATCCTTTACCTTAAAATCATATATCTGCACCACACATTTAATAAAAACTCCATTTTATTTTACTTTTAACAAAAGAAAACTAAAAATCATATTTACTGGTAAATTTGTAAGAAGTTTTTCAAAAAAGTAAGTTTGATTCTTCTTTTTATTTGGACAAACTTAATTTTAATTTTTCAAACACAAATATCTTTGGAATCTCAAAATTTAATTTTTTCATAATACAATTTCTAAAATACATTGATGTCAAAAAAAAAATTAAATTGAATTTTTTGGAACATGTATCTTTCAAAAAACTTAAATTTAAGTTTTCAGAACACATTTATATTCTTAAAAAATTTAAATTTTTCGTAATATTTTTGTGTACTGGTAAACTTAAATTGAGTTTTCATAATTCAAATCCAATCTGTTGGAATAGAAAACTTTCTTTGGTTTTGTTTTATTTTTTTAAAAAGAAGAAGATATAATCGATACTTTGGGTAAAATGTGGATTAGATTTGGAGATTGAGACGGATCAAAACCCAAAGCCTATTTTTGACCATAAAAGCCCAAAACGTGTAATCTTCATTCTATACTAACAAATACAAGAACTTCTGTAAATAGTCTGCTTTTAGAAAGATGGAATTATGATTTTATAAGGTGCTTCTTCAAATAGAAAATTTTATAACAATATGATAATTTCATTTCATATATTTTAGCTGAATCAAGACAAAATGGAATAGAATGGATAAATGTGTAGACAAATAGCTTTCAAAGACAAAAATAAATCATTATAGCTTTAGGCATCTTAATTTATTACTATTTTATACCACTAAAATAAATTTTTCTAGGCATGTAATATGGATTTCATCAAAGTGTGGAGTATTATATTTTTAGTAAAGTTTTTTTTTTCTCTCAAAGATATATATTTTAGCCTAAAAATGAGAAAAGATAAAATACTAAATGAATGATTCCCACATTTCTTCTAAGAACTTTATAAAAAAAGTTGACGGATTGAAAACCTACAAATGAGTTATGCATTAATGTGGCTCCACCAAATCCTCTACCATTGTCTCATTTGCTTCCTTCATGATTGGTATTCCCATGTGGTGCTGCCTCTCTCTCACACAAAGAGAGAAAAAGAATGAAGCCTACAAGTGTTAAGTAAGCAATTTAGAGTCACTCTCAACCATCACATGAAAAATGTATGTTAGTGAACAGAGAATTTAATTGTGAGAAATAATATGGGACAGGTCTTTTCAAAAATTGGCCCTATCTCCTAACATTTACACCCCCATTCCAAACATGAGGCGCTGTTGAGGTTGATAAAGTTTTAAATATACGTACCATCTTACCCTTATATCTTCTATACTCCCCTAGCTACTTTTAATGTTTGTACCTATAAATCTATATTATGTGTACTTTTTTTTTTTATTAAATATATTATTGTATTTCGGTTGGGTGAATTAGGTTCCATTTTATATATGCTCCCTCCGTATCTTTTTATATGTCGAATTTTGCATAAATATTTTATTCTTATTTTTCGTTTTTAAAATTCAATACAACATTAGTTATTGTATTGTCAATAATATTTTTTGGTATAAAGATAAATAATAATATCAAAAGTAACAAAATTAATTGCTTATTTTGATATTTGTAAAAAATAAGAACATATATGAAGTATCTTTTATATGTTTAAAATTGACAAATGATAACATTATTTTTATATTTTTGTCATTATAAAATATTGATATTAAAATAAATTTAAAAAGAATAAATTAATATTAAATTAAAAATTCAACATCTATTTACTGATAATATTAAAAAAAATATATTATATAGTAAGATTAATGAGTGTTATAATATCCAAACACATACTCGTACCTTCAACTATCTTTCAAATAATCATTCAAGTGCATAGTAAGTATTTGTATTTAATGTGTTTTCTTTTTACCAAAGTAAGTATTTTGTTTTCCTTATATATGCATCATATATCTAATTTAAAGGGATGAAAATGAGCACCTCTAGACAAGATATTGTGCCCATCTCCATACTTGTGTTTGAAAATACCCATCCTCGAGCCCATTATATTCTAATTTGCACCCACAGGCATAATTTTTAATGTCCGTTCCTATACACTTTGAGGATTTAAATGAACATATTTGTGTCTGTTACATGTAATTTTGACTATGAGAAAACAATAAAAAAAAAAAAAACAACATATACCACAACTCAATTTAAATACGATTTTAAAATCTTTCAAATTAACTCAAAATATTATAAATGATATTATTTGGCCAAATAAAAACATCCAAAATATAATAAAACCATTATATATTACATAATTGTATATATAAATAATAAAGATAGTTACATAATAATAAATATATAAATAAATAGGGATAGAGATATATCAAGTGAGAGAAGTTTTAATATGAGATAGTGAGATAATTAAATTTTGGCCATACAATCATACATGAATGATTATAATTGAAAATGTCGCATGACTACTTAAAAAACACATGATTTTTTGTTTTAATTTTAACCATTCATGATTTGATCAACGGCTATGATTCGCTCCTCTCACACTCTCATTATAAAAGTTCTCACATTTGTTATATTTCCTAAATAAATATACTTATATATGTACATGCAAGTGCACGGCAATATGAGTATTTGCAACCATATCTACTTAATTTGCTGGATAATTATACGAGCTTCTACGGTATCTATAGTGTGAGTTTTATTCTATTCATTGTAGATATTTTTTACAGGTGTATGTATAATCTAAGTTTAATTGTCATCTCTATGTGGAGGTCGTTGAAGCCTTAGCTTTTAACCTCAATTTGTTTTAGCAAATAATTTTTCGGTACTTAAAAAAGCTTGTGATTTTTTTAATTATTTACTTTTAAAAAGTTTATCACAAAATTTACCTGTCATAAAAAAAATATTGGAGCGGCCTCGTATTAATTTTTTTATTATAGAAAAGATGGTAAATATCATAATAAATTTGTACACAACTGTGAGGTTCTGTGTCCGAACCTAAAACAAAACGTTCAACATAACAATATCGATATTTACTAGTTGAACTAAAATTTAAAATCTGATACCAAACTAAATTAAGCATTTTAAATTTTAAAGATCACTTTGGAATTTATTGTATCACGTTTCCTGGTTTTTGGACCAAATGTCATACTACTAAATTGACATCTTTTATCTCATTATAGCATAAAAAATCAAAAATGTCGTTGTCTCTCTATTTTGGAAGTATGGCCGGCAGATCTACCTAATTCATGAATACAAAAATGATAATGGTTTCAACATTACCCATTTCTTTGTAGTTTATACTACTACTAATTGGTGTAGCAACTAATTGGTGTAGCAACTAATTGGTGTAGTAACTAATTGGTGTAGCAACTGATTATATGGGAAAGAAAAACCTTTGATCTCACAAATATAAATAAAAGTCAAGATCTCTTGTTGACTTTTACATATATTTGTGACTAGAGTGAGTATATTAATCTAGCTAAGACATTGATAAAAAGAAAGATTGATCCTAATTAAGGCAAGGTTAATTTGATAGAAGTCATGAGGAGTTTTTGGCGATCATGCTTAAGAAGGTCATTGCTATTTGATAAGGTGTAATTAAACAAGAGTACACATTAGCCAGCTCAATTGCTTTGGCATGAGTGCCTAATTAGGAGACAATAGTGATTAATTTAGTGAAGTTTTTCTTATTATTGCAAAAATACTGTGCTTAGTTGCCGGTCCCTATAGATCTTGAGCATTTACTTGGGATTTTAAAATTATTCTCCAATTTTTGGTTGAGAAGCAGAATAGTTAAGAAAGCAGGTTAGGTTTGTTACAAAACATGAGCTGTCCATTTAAAATTATGATAAATCGCACTACTTATGTTTTCATATGTAGAAACGATCTTTATTTTAGATTTTTGTACGGAGATTATTTATATCATATAGACTTTAAATTTAAAGGTATGTTTTGTAAAATTTATAATAGTTAAAGTATTATTGAGTAGTATAACATTAAAATAATTTAATAATTCTTCATTTTAAAAATCATATTAATTATTTTTTTCACGAAAATATCTAATTAAATAGGCATAATTATTAAAAGAATATTTACTTCTTTTTTTAATAATAAAAGAATAATTTTGGAAAAAATAATCCATATTCTTGATACATTTGATTTGAAAATAATTTTTCTTAATTTTGTATTGATTGATGAAAGAAAGTCATACCTATAATGAGGAAAGGAGCAGTATTAGTATTACTTATGAAGCGATGTAGTATAATAGTATTTTGTGTTAATTATTGGGAAGAGATGCATTGCGATCCATATAGTATAAATTTGGGTGTGCAGAACTAAAATCTAATTGGAATGTAGATTTTGTCATATAGCAAAGCATAGGGGGGACATTGCTTAGATGTTAACGCGGATGAATGCTGAGACAAAGCGCAAACGAACAGAATACTATTTAACCAATAAACTATACTTTGCGTATTGCTATCACTATTATATTGATGGAGGGAAATTCCAAACAATTACTAAATATAATATTCTATCAAAATATTAGTAAACTACGTGAAACATTATGTTCTTGTTTTATGTGATTGCTATGCTCAATGCATTCACTGCGATTCCCAGCGTATTTGAATGCCAAGTAATATAAAAATAATGGATTACTCTTTTGTTCTCATTATTATAAATAAAATCTATTTCTACTGTTATTCAGTTAAATACAATTGATTTTTTAAATTTCATATAAAATATATATGTCAAATTTATTAAATTGTCAATTTTTAATTAAAATTTTTATTTTATTGCATTAAATATTATTGAATTAAATTAAGGGTATATTAATAATAATAATTTTAAATGGTTTAAAAGTAATTAACTTTACTTATATAATGGCCAAAATTTATTTATTTATTAATTATTTTTTTGCTATTTTAAACCAAAGGAAGTACAAACTACTATACTATATATATAAAGAACAATGATAATATGGTATATAGTAAACAATTTTTTAAAAACTCAACTCTCATGTGGGATAGAGATGAGGCCTAAAAGATGGTTTATAAAAGAGACATAACTTGTACTCCACATAAAAATCATGTAGACTATATTTAAATCTTAATCAATTAGAGAAAGAGTGCTAAGTAATGTGTTCTTAGCATAATTCTCCTATAAAATAGTTTTAGAATGAGTGTCATTTTCAATATAATATAAAATACTACTATTTTTCAAATTGTACTATTTATCTAATTGATAATACATCAATTGTTTTTGATTTATTTAGTAAAATTACTATTTCTTTCATTTATAATTTCTTCTTAGAGTGAAATAACTTGGTACTCTTTTTGGATGTACAAATTGAAATAACTTGGTATGATACACATATAATGGGGTGGATGGAATATAGTATAATACTATCATTAATTGTATAGTACTACTATAATTGTAATGACACAATTTTCAAGATTAACATAAGAGGAATAATTGGCTTACAATACAATCACTCCTAGGATTTTAGAGGTACATTTTTGCAATTGAAAATTAAGGACACGGTACAAGGTAGTAAAATATGCAATGGGGCCACATGCTGCATGGCATGCTTTGGCTCCTTTAACAAAAGCTAAAAAGAACACTCAAATTAGAAGACAAGAAGATCTCCCCTAACCACATGCATCTTGGGGACCATCAAAATACACAAATTAGAGGCTCTCTCCTCCACTCCGGGGATGGGAAAGGGATGAGAAGATCCCAAAAAGCACTACACAAATTAAGGGATTACTCATTACTCTATCTCTTACTTCTTACTACTAAATTACATCTCAAATGTCGCAAATCCCATAAGAGAAAAACAATAAACAATGCACTGCATGCTGGATTATTGTCCCCTTTGCTTCAAAAGAACATTTTGTGTCTTGAAGGCACTATTCTTGCTTTAAATCATCTAGATAACACAAATCTTACTCATCCGCACGACCCTTTAAATATGGTTCAAGAATAATATAAATTTTTTCAGTATTATAATAAATGTCACTTTAGCAAAAAAAAGTTTGTCTCAAATAAATGTAACTATTTGTCACTCTTAAATTTATGATTTTAAATAGCTCAACTATACCAATTCTTCGCCATATTTCACAACATTAATTTATTTATATCTTTTTTCCCTTTATTAATTTAAATCTAGCTAACTACTAATGATTTAGATTTTTTAGAATTTTTTCAAAGAATAGTTATAACTCTTTATTTTACTCTTAGTTCCTTTTTTAATTGTCATTATTAGAAAAAATTTGTTTATATTGATATGTTGTATACAAATTTCAAGATTAAATTAAGATGTTTTCGTTCTTGAGAGAGAGAGTATTCTAAATGAAATGTTGAGTTTACTAGTACAAACGACATGTCCCAAACTATGTTGAATGCGTGATGTTGGAAAACGAGGTTTGCACAGATCACAAGTGTAAACTGAATAAAAAAATGGCATAAGAAGGAACATAGAAACCAAACAACTATGGGGTTGTAGAATCTCTTACCTGTATACCATTAAATCTCTTAGCTCGAGAAAATTTCAATTTACTACCATGCAATAAGAAAGGGTTCTAATGACATGTCTTTCTTGGAAAGTGAAGGACGTTAGTGTTGAGTCCTAAACTAGTTATAATTAGTGTTGTGTACTCATTAAGTTTTGTTCTAGAAAGTCGGCAAACACATCTATGGAGATCACTAAAAGTACATAGGATATTGAAAAGCTAATAATTTTTCATCATGGAGGGTCAAATTGTGGGATGAAATATTAACTAACCAATGCTTCTTCTTTGGGTTAGTCAATGATACATAGAGAATCTTGCCTGATTTCAAAATTTTGGATACAAACTTTGAGCATATTCATATAAATGAAAAGGTAGAGAAAGAAAAAAAATTAAATAATGTTTATTTTTTAAATAATTAAATAATATATATTTTTATGTGTGTGATAAAATCTTCTGTCTAAAATTTTGTGATCACTTAAATATTTTTGTGATACAAACTTTATGGAGCTTGTTGTCAATAAAAGAGTGGTTTACAACTTCTATTTCTAATAGTTCTTTAGTGTGTAATTGTTCTGATGCTATTGAAATTTAATTTTGAATAAATTGATTTTAATAAAAAATAATTTGAATTTTAATAATTTATATATTTGAATACATATTTGCGTAACATTTAATGGAACGATAAATTAATTTAGATTAAAAATCAATTTTTAAGGCAAGCTTCAAATTATAGCATACGATGAATTAATCAGGTACATGTAGATTATCTTTTCTTGCATGTAGCTTTTCTAGGATTATGTATGGTAATAATTTATGTTTGTTGATGAATAATGATTTATGATATTAAGTTATGCTTGTAGATGAATAATAATTTGTTTATAATTTGACATGCTCTAGATGATAATTATGTTATATTAACGCTAATGTTTTTATGATGTTAACTTATTTTGTGTACTAGATTAATCGATTAATTTATTACAAATCCTTAAGATAACCAATTAGAAAATTAAATATAAGGGAATCTAAATTTTTTTAAATATTTGTTGATCCAAAAATTTGAAGGTTAGGAGTAAAGCACAATAATAATAAATAAATAAAAAAGATTAAGTCACTCTTGTTACTGACCTCAATTTAGAAAAATTGACCTTGTACCCCTTTTATCCCTATACCCCACAATTTTCTAAAAATGTCAAAAGTACCATCAACTTTTTTATTTTATTTTTTTGCAAAATCCACTTTCACTTTCGGAAAACTATTTTCAAGAATTCCGGTACACAAAGTTTTACCGGAAATTTTTTTACAAGTTTTTCGGTACAGAAGAATGTTTTTAGAAAACTAAAAAAAAGATTTCCGATACAGAAGGGAAAAATGTGTGTACCGGGAAATTTTATCGACAAGTTTTCCGGTACACCCTTTTTTTAAAAAAAATAAATAAATTTTATTAATTTTTTTAGATCACTTGTAAAATTAAAGTAAAAATAGTAATATTTTTTAAAAAATTATTGAAAATTTTGGGGTGATCGTGGACACCCTGTGTCGTAATGAAGCTCCGCATGTGGCTATAACTTTTCCGTCTTTACCTCTATTCCTATCCACTGAAAAAAAAAAATATAGTTAAAATCAAATGAATTAAATAAATACTAATATAATAAAAAAAATGAAAAAAAAATCTGAAACTACCGGAAAACTTGTGGGCGAAGTTTTCCGGTAACTTCCGGAAAAGTCACTAACAAGTTTTCCGGTAGTTTTTTATTTTCGAAAAATTTGAAAAACGTTTTCCGATAAAAATGAAAATTTTGACTTAATATATACGAGGGTATTTTAGTCTTTTCACTAGTATTTTGGGGGTATAAGGATAAAAGGGGGGTACAGGGTAAAATATTCCTCAATTTAAAGATACAATGTATGTGTTATGTTTGTAGAAACTTAAACTATCATGCATCTCAATGCAAATATAGAGTGAGAAATAACAATCTTTCTAAAGTTAAAGCTAACTTGGAAGAAGCATAAGGAGATATATTATTGTTGTGGTCGTTTCTCAAGTTAACATTGTGACCCATGTGAACTAGTGAGTGGTAGACTATGGGGATATCAAACATATTTGGGTGAAATCTCTCTAGAACACATGAATATTGACACACACATGACCTAATAGTTTTATTAGGCTTAACAATTAACGAGACATCTAACATACAAAAGCGTTTTGGGTTCATATATCTTGCTTAACCAAGTCATTGTGTGCTAAATTTTACTAGTCTAGATCTAGTTTATATAGCTTAGCTACACATATCGGTGTACTACATCCATACATGGTGTTAAATTAGAAAAATCATTTTCAATTTTCCTTTTAAACTTTTAAAAACATGGGGGATTGTTGTGATTTTAGCATATGTGCGATATTTCAAAAGTTGCAAGTCCTACATTGGATGGTTTTGTGAACTTTAAATTAAACCTTTATGTACTAATGTGACTGACATATGGACTTGTAAAAGATTGAGATAAAATGTTGGATTTCAATACAACATCCTAGATTTTCCCCTTGTGTGACACCTTCTACCTTAATAATGAATCAATGACGTCGAAAATAGAAAAACTTAAACTTTATAAAAGACCACAAAATATTTGTAAAAAACAAAAGATATCATTTAACATAGTGGAAAATCAATAGTTAAACTTTTACAAAAATAACTCTGATCTCCAAAGTCACATGGCTTGAGCTTAATGTAAACTAAAATCTAAAGTCTTAGAAAATCCTCAAATTCATAATGTCACATCGTGTGAACTACAATCTAATCTCATCATCTCACTGTACATGGTGTTGTACGAGTGAGAATTGCAATCCAAACACATAACGTGAGTATACATGCATAATAAAGGCTCATACAACATATTTATTATGATACAATGCTTAACAATTAATTACATCACCACCTCTAATCATTTATCATTATATAACACATCAACACTTGACAATGCATGAATCCAACTATTCTAGGTTGTGACAAGTAGGAAGGTATCCTCCCCTAGTGAATTGAAGTGTCTATTCAGAGTTAATTAGTATTTTATATATTTTATATATTTTATATATTTTCTTACCGATACACACTCGTCTTTACAAAAAGTCATCCCTACTGATAATCATTTCAAGGTTTCCTCGATTGTCAGTCTCCAATTCTATCACGGTTACATACTTCCCACATGTCTTAATTATGCATGCATTAACATAGAACATAATAATCATCATCGACAACAACATTACCATTTTAAATAACACAACCTATATTTACAACTTGTGTATCATAAAGGTTATCTTCATTTACAAACATCACGGTTAGACGCATACTATCCATATATGCGACTTGTGTATTATAATGACTATAATAATCATCAATATATCAATCATCAACACATTAATCATGCACATCATTACCATAATAATCATATATTCATCAACAATAAACTGTAATTCATTTTTTGTTTGGTAGTTGAGGGAGAGTGGAGTGGCAGAGATGTCAAAAGCTCGACATTCACCCTCAACATATTATTAACAAATTACTAACAATATTAATATTGGTTGTTAATAAAATAAAATAAAATAAACACAATTCATTATCATCACTGTTATCAATGCTTAACATTATAGTAAGTGTTCGCAATTAACTGATCCTTTAATTAATTAATTAATTAACTATCTTTCACCATTAATCGAAGTTATTAATATTCATCATATTCTTAATTAAATAATTTTCATCATATCTAACTTTAATTAGTTTTTGTAATCAGCTAACTTTAATTAGATAATTACTAACAATTAATCAACTAATCTCCATTACTTGTCAATCTACTTATTAATTACTTAATTCATTCAATAGTAAACATTAATGATAATTACTAAGAAAATGTTCTTCATCCAATTAATTTACTTTATTTAACTAATTAATTATAACTATCTTTTAACTTTTTAGCTTCCAGATGTCCCCTAGTCGGTAAACTAAACTCCTGAATTGATTAATTTTTTAGTCTAAACTGATAAAAAAATACTCGCATACAACTGCGATATTTGGAGTTCGAACCTGTAACATGGTATTATAACAATATCGTTATTTAAAAGTTAAATCAGACCTTACAAATCAATTAATAATAACTATGATTTAAACTCTAATCAATTATTGATCTTATCTATTCGCTTAACATTATGTCAAATTCATTAGTTCATTAATTAAATCCATTAATGATTGTTTTATTCTAGTAATTATCAATCTAATCCATTAATTAGCTTACTCATCCATTAATTTTCTTACCAACCATTAATCATCATTTCTAATCAATTAATTACCTTATTGGTCTAATATTTAACTCATTAATATCATAAAAAAAATTAAAAATCACTTAATCGATTATATTAAGTAAAAAATCCTAATTTAATGCATTAATTTGTTGTTCGGTTTAAAATTTGTGTATAGTACTAGTGCTATGATAATTAAATTTAACATATTGGATAATGTTAAATTCAATATATCAAATATCGTACTTAACCTGAACTTCTTCCTCAAAAATATACTAGAATAAGATATCAAAATTTTGATTTTAATCAATATAAATAATAGGCCTCCTTTTCCTCTCAAAAAAATAATAGGCCCCTTTAAGTTTTTTATTATAGATCTATCGACATTTAATTTCAAAGGCTGCTGGCAACTATTGAACAATAATTAATTAATCATATAAAAAGTAAATTGTACTATCCCCAAGTGATATTTCACTTATACATAGTTTTAGAGATTAAATGGTAGAGTTATTAAATATAAGTCTAAAAAAATTTGTCCTAACCATCAACCTAATAGCTACGCTGGAAAAGATAATTGACAAAGCAAGTACACTGATAAAAATGGAAAGTTGTCGAGACAAGCATTAAATAACAAGACAACCAATGGTTACACAATCAAGGGCCAAAAAAATGCATTGCAAAATTGCAAATCTCTTTTAAAAAAAAAATAAAGAAAAAAAAAATATACACAACATACACAAGTCAAGCACCTGTCTAGCGAATCGTTAGCCATCTACTAATTTACTCCTATATATGATATGATAATAACCCTGCACTACTAGTCACATTGCAATCGGCAAAAGACACTTGCCCAAGAACCAAACCAAACCTCACATGCTAGAGTCAGTTTGTTCTGACGAGGAAGAAAGAAAAAAAAAACACATGGGATAAATATCTGCAGACAAAATGGCACCACCGTAATTTTACTCATCACACATCTCTCCTCTATATATATATACTTTTAATTAATTAAGGAAAAAGCCATAACGCATGGGCAATTCCGTAATTTGGTCCCTAGAGAAAGTTGCACAAAGTGGTGGAGGGGCATAAAATTCCCAAGATTCTATGAGGACCCAGGAGGAGGATTATCCAGTGTGGACAATTGGTTGAAAATGATTGGTGCACCATACTGAGGATAGAGTAGCATCAACACCGTTGGTGCGTGTTGATAACTAGGGGCCAACCTGAAACTAAAACGCTGAAGTATGATTGCAAGGGCTAATTTTGTTTGTAGCACTGCGAGGTTTTGTCCTATGCATGTGCGCACACCGAGGCCAAACGGTATGAATGCCACTGGATGTTTTGCGGCACGGGCTACACCTTCAGAGAAACGGCCAGGATTGAACTCGTTTACATCATTGCCCCATATTGCTAGATCATGATGAACGGCTAGGATTGGAATTAAGAGCTCTGTCCCGCGTGGTATCTTGTACCCACCTAATTCCACGTCTGTCTTCGTCCGTCTGATTGTCGCGATTGTTGGTGGATACAGTCTTAGACTCTCGTTAACAATCATGTTCAGCTGCACCAGATTATAACCCAAAAGATTAGATTAAATAAATTTATTAAAAAATCAAAACAAAAAATTCTTTTGATAATTCTTTTTAGAAAAACTTTTATTAAAAAAATATAATATTGAATATTGTCAATGTATTTTTATATGGTATTCTAAAATTTAAAAAATATTTCTTAATTTCTGAAACAGTATTTTGAGAAATGAATTGAAAGGAATTTTATGAAAAGTAATTTTCCTATGAAGATGTTTAACTTTTTGTTAGATGAACTATTCATTTTTGTTTTTATGAACGAACTCTTGTGTTTGATGATGAGAAAAAAAAAAGAAAAAAGAAAGAAAGAAAGAGAATTGCCAGTTGGGGAGGTGTAAATGAGCAGTGTTTGGCTAGATGTTCCCTTCACAAGGGGTAAGAGGAAGCAAAAGGTGGCAAGTTGGTTATTGTGAGGAAAGAAAACACAGAGAGAAGGGGGTACGAGACAAAACATGATTTTTGTTTGGGGTCCAAATATTAATCTCATGTAGCATAAAAGTGTTGATGGGTGGGGAGGGGCTGCCTTTGCTTACCGTCTTGAGCTTTACAACATGATCTTTAGTGGGAAGGTCACGTGACCCACACATCTTGAGTACCTCGTCACGTGCCTGTACCTGCCAATGTGGGTGCATTGCTAAGAGTATGGTCGTCCACGTCAGCAAGTTCGATGTGGTCTGTTTGCCTGCAAAGAAAAAGCTCTTGCACTCTTCCACGATGTCATCCACTGTGACATTCGACGAAATTTTATTGTTAGCTTGAATCATTAGTCCTAGTAAATCTTTTGGCCCTTTTTCAAATATCTTCTCATTCCCACTCCAATTCTCTTTCCTTCTTTCTATTAGCTTCACCAACGATTTCTTTATTTCCTTCTCCAGTTTCCAACATTTTATATTCCTCCTTGTTGGAAAGAATCTATAAAATAAATCCAATTTTTCTTAATTAATATTATCACAAACATTCATACTTTATTTTTTACGTACCACATCATAGGATAATTAATTAATTAGAGGATTATAAACAATAATAATTAAGGTTAATTAATTATCACCTGTAACCGGGAATGAATACTTTCTGGAAGGCATCGGCAGCTAAGACCATTTGTTGAGCTTGTAAGCGAAAAACGGCTTTGCCATCTTCATAGCTGCTTCCAAACGCGGTCTTAGTAATAACATCTTCTGTTAGGGTTTGAAACCACTCAGAAACTTCGATTTCCACTTCGCCTTTCTCAACCATTGCCGACCATTTTTCCAACATCTCAACCACGCTTGTTGCCATCACCGGTATCAGCAACTAAAAACATATATTATATTATATTGTATTATAGCCATTAAAATAATAATAATAATAATAATAATAATAATAATGATATTATAATTAATTAAGAATGAATTACTTTGAGATTTTCCATGTGAAAAGTGGGAGAGATGATTTTTCGGTGGTGAGCCCATTTTTCTCCTTTAAGGCTAAGGAGCCCATCACCTTCTAGCTGCTTCACAAGTGGGGGGGCTTCATTTTTCTCATAAAATTCTGACTTGGATGTGAAGATTTCCCTTATCAAGTCTGGATCAGACACTGTAAGACGAACTGTGGGTCCAAACCAAACTAGGAATGTTGCACCTTTATCAAATCAAATATATTCATTCATTAATTATAAGTACAATATTAATTATTAAGAGTACTTATATATAAATTAAATTAGTTATAAGTTTATATTAATGTAAGGTGAAATTAAATGAGAATTTTTTACACAAAGTAGGAAGCAACAGAATCCCTCAAGTAGTAAGTGTGAAGTTAACAAAAATAGGAAGGAGCAGGAAACATGACAGCCATTAGTTTCAGAGAGGAAGCATGGATAGTGTTGTTGTGACCCTACAGTGTACAGAGAGAGAGATAGAGCAGGTGGTGGGAACAAGACAAGTCAATTTTAAAACGGTTACCAAACATATACAACTACATTGTCACAATTCAATTTCAATTCCTTCTTCCTATACAAAAACAAAAACAATCAGGACATGGAAAACAGACCACTAGCTAGCTCATCACAACTCGCAATGCCAACAAACTCACTTACATTTCATCTAAATAATTAAATTAAATATTATAAGCTGGATTTTTTTTTATTTTTTATGTAAAGTAAAAATTAAGAATATGGACAATATTTGTATTACTGACACCGTTACAGAGCAGTCAGTAGGAAACAAATGTCTGAGTCTGATTACACATCAAAACTGAACCCAAAGCCTTGTTGGATTATGTTTTAGGCTAGAAATAAATAAAAAATAAAGATCAAGGAGAGGGTACTAGTGATGATGAATTGAAAGAAAAAGTAATATAGAAGGAAAAATTAAATTAAACCAGGTGGAGCTAAAGTCCAAACTTCGAACTTCAACATCATGCATCAAACAGCTAGGAGAAAAAGAAAGGCTGAAAAGTTACAAAAAGAACCACCCTAACTCCAAAACTAGTCCTTCAAGGCTTTAAAAGTCTCAAATTCTGAATGAAGTAACACAAAACTGGAAACAAAAAAAGAAACATCATAATCATCATCACTATGATCATCATGCCACTGCTCAACGCCAACTTTAATGATGATGGCTCAAATGGGTTTCAAAAAAAAAATTCAAGGGTATGTTTTCTATTACAGTGAATTTGTCATAATCACAATGAACAATTATGATTTTACAACAACTAAAAATTCTAGCTTTTGTAAAATCGCCGTTGCTAATTCATGATTCTGACAAAGTTATGGTAATACCAACCACACACTAAAATAAAATGCATTTCTTGGTATTGAAATTCAAAAGGAAAAAAAAAAAAGTTAGAATGGTTCTTGAAAAAACATGTGAATTAAGGTGGAAGAAAAATGTGAAAAGAAGAACTAATGAATTAAAAAGTACCATAAATTTTCTTCCAGTGATGGTAGAAAGAAAGGACTCTAGGAAGAATGTTGTGAGAGAAATTAGGCATGGGTTGAGAGGAAGCTTTCAACATCATTTCAACAAGTTCTTTAACATTTCCAATGAAGAAACGATAAGGGGGTCCTCTGATTCCTTGTTTAGAGAAATGGCCTTGAATTTTTCTTGGTCTCCACCAGAGTAACACTGTAACTTTGAGAACAAAAAGAAGAAATATGAAACAAAAAGAAACAAGCTTTAGCCAAGACAAGAGCTCTAATTCCATGATGATGTTTGAATAAAACTGAATTGATGAACTATTGTTGTTGGTCTGTTTATAAGAGAAAATCTTGTTTTTTTTTTTGTTTTTTTTTTATTTAGTGTGGTGAACAGAGCAGGCTTTTGGGCTTTTGGTTTTGGGTTTGAGGTTCGGGTTCGGTGAAGTTATCTGGTTTGGTGATGTTGGTTGTTAGTGTTGTGGGGTTTTAATACACAAGGAGAGAGAAGTTGAGAAGATGTGGCTTTGGCGACAGATGGGAAGAGAGAGAAAGAGATTAACCAACACCAACGGCGTAGGGGCCGCCACTGGGATTTTAAGGGTCAACGACTAGGAACTATTTTTTTTATAATTATTAACATGAGTGTTGTCATCATTTAATGTAAATTAAAATCAAATCACATATAAAATTATTACTTTCATAAATATTTATTAAATACTAACTGTATATATAAATTAAATTTTTAAATTTATTAATATGCTACAATATTAACATGTTTGTTTGTTTATTTATTTTTCTTTTTTACCACAACAAATTTTTAGAAACATCATTTAATGTTTCTTGCTAAATTGAATGAGTATTAATCATAAAAAATAATTTATATCAATTGCAAATATTTGTATACTAAAAATATAGTAATTCTTATTATATTTCAACTCATTCACCAAATACTTCAACGACAATTATTCAAATAATAATAAAATCAAAAAATTTGAAGTATAGAATCCAAAACAAATTAAAATTAGCCTATAAAGTTTCATTTCAAAATCAATTTCCAAAAAGTTTTAAAAAATCCCAAATACTTGTAAATAACTTACAAGAATATATATAAAATAATATAATTTATACTATATACATTTTTTGCCAAATATTTTTCTTTTTTTTACATGTGTATCTTCCAAAGACTTGTGTACGTTAAAAATTATTTAATATGCATTACCACGAGTTTATAATAATATTTATTAATAATTTATATTTAAATAATAAAACTAAATATCGTAATTACTATTATATTTTAACTGAGTCCCACACTTTAGAAATTTACTTCAATTGACAATTATTCTAATAATAATGAAATCCAAACATTGGAGGAATAAAATACAAAAACAAAGTAAAAGTGGCCCCCGTAACATTCCTTTTCAAAATGATTTTCCTAAAAGTTTAAACAAAATAATAAATACTTATAAATAACTTATCCAAAACAAATATATGAATAATATACTCTATCTATCTATCTATACTTCTATACTATATACATTTACCATCTATTTCTAAGTTTTATTGTACAACTGGCAACTTCTAAATGCTCGTTGCCCAAAATCATTCTTGACAAATGTCATATATTACCGAATTCAAGTTGAAATAGAATAACTCAGAAGAAAAAAAAAGTTCTTATTATATTATAAACCAAGCAATAAATTCATAATATTATCTGTCAATGTCAAATATTCAAATCAATACTATATATCTATACTCTTTACATTTATGATTTATTTTTGAAGTTTGCCGTAAAACCTTTATCTTCTAAATAGATATCGTAATATCCTATTTTTATTCAACTCAGTCACCCTACTTATAAGTTATAATTTACTTTAATGACAATTATTCAAATAATAATAATGAAATCAAATTAAAAGTCGGCCTATAACATTCCACTTCAAAATCAATTTTCATAAAGTCTAAAAAATCACGTATACTCATGAATAACTTATCCAAAACACACACACATATATTATTTTTCTATGTTATTTTGGTACGAATTACTTCTTCTAAAGACTTTTTGCACCCCAATAATTATTGAGAAATGTCATTTAGTGTACTTGATTCAAGTTGAAATAGAATAAATCATATAAAGAAGTGGCTTTTTATTATATTATAAATCAAATAATAAAATACATATATTGTAATTTATTATTATATTACAACTCAAGTTACCCAGTTTAGAATTTATTGAATGACAATTATTTAAATACTCATGAAATCCAAATATTTGAATTAAAAAAGGCCTATAATATTCCCTTTAAAAATCAATTTCTAAAAAGTTTAAAAAAAAAATACTCATAAATTACTTATCCTATATACATTTAGGATCAATTATCTAATTTTTTTTGTACAATTTACATCTTTTAGAAACCCCGTGAACCACAACAATTTTTGAGAAATGTCATTTAATGTACTTGATTTAGTTGATTTAAGTTGAAATATAATAAATCATAAAAAAGTAATATATATGTTATGACATTACGAAACAAACAATATATTCATAATATTCTTTATCAATGACTAATATTAAAATAATAAAAACAAATATCGTAATTTCCTATTATAATTCAAAAATGTCACCCAACTTATAATTTACTTCGATGACAATTATTCAGATGTTAGTGAAATCCAAATTAATTTGATGACAAAAATCCAAAAACAAATTAAAAATTGACCCATAATATTCCATTTCAAAATCAATTGCCAAAATGATTAAAAAAAATCATAAATACTTTTAAATAACTTACCCAAAAAATGTATAAATAACATAATATGTACACTAAGTACATCTACAATTTATTTTCTAAGTATTTTTGGTACAATTGGAATCTTCTAAAGGCTCGTTGCACCCTAACATATATTGGGAATTGTCATTTAATGTACCTGATTCAAGTTGAAATAGTATAATAAATCGTTAAAAAAACTGATTTCTCTCTATATTATAAACCAAGCTATATATGAATTCACAATTTCCTCTGTCATTTACAAATATTCTAATCATAAAAATAAATATCAGAATTTCCTATTATATTTTAACTCAGTCACCCAATTTAGAATTTATTCAGTGACAATTATTCAAATAATGATGAAATCCAAATTATTTTGAAGAATAAACTCTAAAAACAATAAAAATCGGCCCATAACATTAATTTTCAATCAAAGAGTTTAAAAAAAAAATGACCTTTACTCATAAATAATTTATCCAAAATTAATATATAAATAATATAGTGTGAGATAGGTTAACACAGTGGTAAGACCTTGATTCTAAAATCTAAAGTAATATAGTTCAAATTCTATCTAAGACATTTGTAAAATAATAATTAGTGTCACCGTTATTAATAATAATATCTCTTTCTCCATTTTTTTATAAAAAATATTTTATAATATATATATTTATTATCTAATTTCTAAGTTTTTTTTTTGTAGAACCTACGTCTTCTAAAGACTCCTAATTTCACCACAAACAATTTTTGAGAAATGTCATTTAATGTACCTGATTCGATTTTAAAATATAATAAATCATAACAAAAATGTAATTTCATATTAAATCATAAACAAAGCAATAAATTCATAATATTCTCTACCAATGAAAAAGAAATATCATAATTTTCAATTATATTTCAACTAAATCACCCAATTTAGAATTACTCCAATGAATATTCAAATAATAACAAATATATACATAATTTAGAATAACAAATATATAATAGCAAATATATACATAGTTTATATTTTCATAATAATAATAATAATAATAATAATAATAATAATAATAATAATAATAATAATAATAATAATAATAATAATAATAATAATAATAATAATAATAATAATAATTGTAAGGTAAATTTTACAAAAATAAATAAAAGAAACCCCCCCCCTCAGTTTTTTTATTCTTTTACCAGAATACTCGCTTTAGAGTGCATGGATATTTATAATACTCGCTTTAGGTCTGATTCTTGCAGTACTTTTTAGTTTAGCTTCGTTTCTCATATTTCTTTTTCTTGGTTAGGTTTATTTCTGTCATAATTTTGTTATTTTTCTTTATTGTAATATACTTTTAGCTCATAGAAAAAATTATTTAGATATGTTTCTAAACGTATACATAATAACAATATATAATATAAAAAATGTAGAGAATTTATAAAAAAAAATTGGTACAAGAGAATTTTCAATTTAATAATAATAATAAGTTGAAATTTACTAAAACTACAAATATATATATATATATATATATATATATATATATATATATATATATAT
>JBBPBQ010000002.1:7013842-7062387 GCA_037974755.1 Cicer yamashitae
TAAAATCGATTGGAGATGCAAATAAGGAAGACACAATAAATCATATTGGTACAAAATATAAATATATATCCAACAAAAATATAAAATATATACTAAATTTAAAATTTACATGATCCTAGTCTAACAAAAGTGACAAAACCATGTTATGCTCTCATACTTAAATTTAAATTACATAAAAACAATCTAAGAAACAAATGAAAAATATCAAAATTTAAGAATGGACAATATATTCACCGATATGTCAACAAATATAACTTGATCAAGTTATAATTATATAAATATCTAAAAGTTGATGGAATCAAATTTATCCACTTCAAATCAAATCCAATACATAGAAAACAACCAACAAAATTCAAAATCATAGCAAATATGTATATATAAAAAAATCAATTAGGTTATATTGAGAAATTTCTTATATCAAATATGTTTAATATATTTCAAATTTCGCATTCACTTATAGACAATTGTATGTGGCCACATCTAGAGCTATTTCAAGAAAGCAACAAGTTTTTGAGTTTGGATGACGAAAAATTTGTTGAAAGAATTAACTTTTGTAAGTTAATGGACTTTGGGGCAGATGGGTCCAAGTTTACTTTGATGACTCCTTAGTTTCATGGTATTTGAAATATTGAATATGGCTCTTTGTAATGACGAGTGACATATAAATAAATTGTTCTGAAATTTTTGTTAAAGTCCTATTTAGGTTGGATTTCTCTAATCCTTATTTTATAATTGTGTATTTTTTTTAGTTTGACCGTCACATTTAACGAATATTCTAAACTATTTCACTGTGATGGTGGTTGGATTTTAGACGAACATTAAAAAAAGTGATCGTTAATCATTAGAGTAGTGTTTTATGATATTAGGTTTAGAAGATGAAAAGTCTTAAGAATGGTATTAAGGAATAGAAAGATAATTATTTCATGAAGGTGGTAAATCACAAGATGGAGCTGATTGTTAGGATTGGTGGTATATGTAACCAATTCAATTTCTACTAATAAAAATATTTATATTTTATTTTTGATCTCAATTACTTGAGTTACCCCTTGAGACTCAGTACATTTGTGCATTATGATTTGTTTTATAACATGTCTAATCGAATTGACTTATCAAGAAAGACTAATTTCAAATTGTACATGATATGTAGTACTAGTATATATAAGATTCCACAGCAAATCATCACGGGAATGTAAGCACGTGATCAATCGTGAATATATGATAAACAACCTGTTGACCCAACTCAATCAAAATTCATCAATCCAATAAAAGGACAATAGCAGAGTATTTCACATAGCATTTTGCATTATTTAATTTTATTTATTTGAGCATATGAAAAATACAAACTTTAGTTGATTTATTAATTTTTTAAAAAAATAAACTCTATTTAATTATGCACATAATAATCTTCAAAACACGCTGAGCTACGACTTACTATGTCTTTGATTACATTCTAAGGAAGTAGTACTAATATTGAACTACACGTTCTACATAACAATATGATGAATATATATGATTGAATTCTCAATGCAATTTATTAATGATCCAAAATTGAAAAAGAAGATAAATTATGAGAGAATTGTTTTTTGTTGGGGTTCAATGAAAAGGTGAGGATAGAATGTGGAAGATACTGGCGTTGTTCTTACCTTGTTCCTAGTTGTTAAAAAAAATATGATGATCTTATGAGAGAGAGAGGGAGCACAAAGGAGGTTGTCGTTTTTGGAATGTTGCTCTTAAATATGAGCACATGGGAACAACATTGTCTAGCTTAGGGTATCCTTATGTGCATTAGGTGGGGAAATATGCTCTAGTTGACCCAACAGTGGGGTACCCACGCAAAGGTGCCATTCCCTAATCTTGTCCTAATACACCCAAAACATATTGGGGCCATGTGCTCCTTGTGGGTCCTACAAATTTATAACAGAAACTCAACGGCTTAGTGATCACTTCATATCACAAATCAGTTCATGCTTAAGCCAGATTGCACAAAATAGGAAAACTCTCCCTTCACACTCATATCTTTATGTGATTTTGCTTCATTCTGTCTATTGATTTGATTTCATCGAAAAGTTAAAGTTAAAGTAAATTCTCTATCTCTCTTACTCTGACTCTCACTCTCAATAATTATCAAATAATTAGTAGTAACATGCCATTTAGACATAAAGGATAATTTGAGAATTTGCTCCCAAAAACTTTTGGAACTACGAGATTGTCTTATTTGGTTTCTTTTATTATTCTAAAGTGAAAAAATTACGCCCTATATCCCGTAAATTTGATAATGAAAAAAATGAGAATTAGAATTATAACTCTTTATAAGGAAATAAAGTAAATATGTCTTTCTTTATGATTTATTATCAGATTTTATCTACACCCCTCTCATTCAACATTATTGAGATTTAGATAAAATAGTAGGTGAATTAATAGACACTAATATCATATTAAATTTTTATATTGACCTTAACTCATTTTTACAAAATTAATTTATAAAGTGAATGATATATCTTTTTATAAACTATTCTAACATATTCATTGAAAAAAATCACTAATTATTTAAAAATAGTGTACACTTCTCATATTTAATTGTCATCATAAATGTATAGATTTCATAAAACAAATTCAAATACCATAAACCAAGAATATAATATTAAAATTAATCAAAATTTATGAATAGAATATATAAAAATATTTTGTGGATATATGAAATCATAGTTTTAATTTGAAATAGAATATCAAATTAAATTGATTTATTGTAGAATAAAATAAAATTAATTTTTTAATGACACACTAGTAAGAAGAGTGAGGTAAGTATAGACTATTAGTCTATAGCTTTATTGATTTAACTATATTATTTTAACTGAATATTTAAAATGGATTTGGATTCGGTTTTGGATTTGAACCTCAAAACCGGATTTTTTGCACAACCTTAACTATAGTGTCACAAAATCAATAAGGGATTTTCACAAAAAATTTCTCAAATTATTATATTTAAAATTACAATTTAATATCATATGAATTAATAAAAGTATTTACAGGTGCCCAAAAATTATACCAAAATAATTAAAATAATAAAATATTTGATTAAAAAAAAAAACAGAACGAATTAGGGATATTGCATGACTGAATTGGGTTTTCTTCACCTCATTTCAAAAACACATGCTTTGTGAAAATGGGTTGCGACGACCCGTCTTGAGAGTTGAGATTCGTTCGGTTCTTTTCCAATATTTGACAAATCTGAATGATTGGACATAGATTTTAATCGAATTTAAGAACCCATAATGACTTTTAGAATCATTTATCCATTAGAGAGAAATAGGAGATCAAAATAATTAGGGTTGGTAGATGTTGAGGCCAAATTCTAATTTGATTTTTTAATGTAATAAATATTTTAAATTGTATTTTTAAGATTTTGGTCATTTTGCGATTTAATGTGTCTTTTTGAATGTTTTAAAGAATATTGATAATATGTTTTGATTTTAATCTAAGTATCTCATTCAGAAAAGAACAAAACATCAGTCAAAATTACATAGAACGAATGTTCTGTTTGAAGCAGAAAAATGTTCTTTTTGTTGGGTTTTATGACAAAATTTTCTCTCTCATATTAAAGCAAGATTCATAATCTTAAATGATTTTAAGTATATCAGAAATAGACAAAGATCAACTATGTAGTTGAAGTCATTTCAAGAATAATACATTTAAGACATATTGCATAAACAAACTTAAATGAAAAATAGTGAAAGAACCTTCTTTATTGTATCAAATAAAGGAATATATGTCATAAAACTTTGATTAATCCATTTTCAGTTCCAACATTGTTTTCGAATTTTATTTAAACCAATATGAGCAAGTGAACTCACACTTTGACATGCACATGTTGACCCACGTTTTTGAAAAAGAACATTTTCTTTGTTTTACCACTTGCAAATCACAAAAGATAAAATCAAGCACATACAAATACAAGTGACAATTGCTGTCTTTTTTCCTTTCTCATGATGGATCTAAAAGACAACCTGCAATGTTCAGAATTTGAAAATGTCTATTGGTCCAAAAAAAGCAGAACAAGGTTCTTCTCCAGAAGAAAACATTCTCTTTTAACTGTACTAAAACATAAAACAACTCATCAATAACATTGTTTTATGGATTCTCATGTTCAACAACTCTTTTTTTCCTTTATTAAACTAAAGCACTCCTCATATATAAATATTAATGAATGTTGAACATGAAAAGCAATAATCTAAGCTACAACCCTTTTTATCATACACACTTCAGTTTCAGATATGCAAATTCTAACTGTCTATTACTAAGTGTGCTGTAATAATACATTTCCTTCTCAACTTTATTTTTGAGTTTTCATAAACAAAGAACTCATACACTTATATTTATATTTTCAAAAATCTCTCAAAATCTTTAATTCATAATGCAAAATTGACATCTATACATTTGTCTAACCTTATATTCGTAATGCAAAATACACTCTACCTATAATGAGTATTTTTTTTTATGGGTATTTAATTGATCGATTGCCATCTCTAACTAAAGGTTTTTTTAAGCATCTCTAACTAAAGTTGTCATCATAACTATATAAACCATCAAATCAATCGATGTTGATAATCCTCTATATTTCAACTCCACACCTCCTTTTTTTTCTCTTTTTAATATTTCCTGTTACTTTAAAAATTCCTATGGTAGCTTTTCAACGTTGCTATAACTAGCTATGGTATTGGGCAAGAGCATCTAACAAGATATATAAGGACATTGAGGAATATACAACCAAAATGATTGTTAATAGACCACTAAAAAGCATGCATCTATCTTTTGATTAAAAAAACAAATGGAGAGTACACTGAAAAGAAGTTTTGGAATTATTGGACAAACCAAATATAATTGAATTCAATTATAGACTAGAAACGAAAGCTATAATAATTAGGTCAATTCACGAATTATTATTATTTTTTTAATATTGCATAAATAGAAGAAACTTTAAAAATATCAACCGACAAATTTCGATATTGTTAAATTAAATGTTTTGTTCCGAATTCAGATCTAAAATCTCAATATTGTCTGTAAATTTATGATGATATTTACCATCATTTTGCAGATAAAAAAAAACTTCAAAAACTATAAAAAAAAGATTTAGTTGGTAGGAGACTAATTAAAAGAACCTTTATATAATTAAGAGCGAATGAATACATATTTATATATAAAATTAGCGAATCCTTACCCATCATATTTCAAATCTCCTATTTGTGATTATGATCATTGTTTGAAATATACTTCCATCAACTTCATGATATTTTTTATGTTTATTAGTGGCCACGCTTAGGTTATGCGACCACTTATCTAGTTATCTTTCTATATATTCGGCGTTCTCCACATTCAATATAACTTTTACATGGGACAACATTTTGACCTTTGTGAAATAAAAGGGTGAAGGATTGAAAATCGTTTCCTACTTGATTCCAAATCCTTAAGGGAAGTAATTGGTCTTTAGAATGAATGATTTTTTCATTAACTTTGTTAACCAATGATAACGTAAAATAAAGATAGTACATCTTGATTGAACATGTTGACCGATCAAGAAAATGCGCACTTACAAGAAGGGTCAATTTTACTATCGAATAGCATGCGATTGCGCATGCCTTATTAATTTCCAAAACATATAATGAACTAGGTTGCGATACATCGGTTTGATTCGGTTTGTTTTAGGAAGAAAATAATTTTAACCAATAAAATATCTGGTTTTGTTTGATTTTATGTTTGTAATTTTTTCTTACATATTAAATTGATGAAAAATGAGTTTTTTTGGTTTGATATTTTTAAAATTCTAATAAACTTATTATTATAAAAAAAAATCTAAGAAAACAGTTTTTTTCAAAAAAATAAATAATCTACAATGAAACAAATAATATATAACAATTAAAAATACATAAGTATTATATATATTTTAATATAATACTACTAATATAGTGTAAATTAAAAAAAAAATAATGTTAAAATATAATGGCATGATTCGAGTCGAGTGATTGATTTTAAATAATGTAACTGATACTTGAATCAATAGAACTGGAGTTGATTGGACCCAAACATAGGGGAAAAAACAATTTAATTTATTTGAATATAATCTCACTTTTTTTAAAAATTCTAAATATTTAACCCACTCATATGATAACTCTTTTATATGATCGTCATTCTCTCTTATGTGAACGTTATTTTATTTATAAAAATTCTTTTGATAATTTAATTTGTGATAGGATATTCTATATTATAAATTATTATGTGGAAAATTTATTATCTCTTTAGTTTTTTATGTAAAATATGTGGTTAACTATAAAATTCATATCTTGAAAAATATGAATGATATATTATGTATACATTGGATTTTATTTTGTCATTATTTAACCATTTGTCTTGATGATAAAGCGATATTCCATTTTATGTGCATATATCTAGTTAATTAAGTTTGTGAAATTCTATTAGTGAAAAGAATCTTTAACCGCTTATTTTAATAATTTTGCACTAGAAAAGTAGTATTTCACTACAAAATAGGATATCACTAATTAATATTTTTAAACTAATAGACTCTATTTAGAATCCTAATCTTGTTTATAGATGTCGAATAAGTGAGAATGGGTACACAATTATATCTACTTTGAAATTGTTATACACAATTGCGTGCACGTAGCATATGACGTATTTCAATATACTTCAAAATTTAATCTCATTCTATTATATTAAGATATATACTATTTTTAATCTCAATAAATATCATATAATTTGATGTTTCAGTCGAATTTGTTGTTAAATGCACAATAATTTTTTAACATGCAATTAAATTGTGCTTGTCTTTTACATTTCACACTATGAAGTCACAAATATATAAGTATAATGTCAATATTTCTATCAAGTAATGTACTCTTAGAATTTGAGTTAAGTCTAATTCAACTCCATCAAAATATCTTGTAAGTTGAGAATTGTCTTCACTTATGAACACATTTTTAAGTTATATATCTTTTAATGTGGAATTCTTAACACATAGTGGCAGATATATTTTTTAGCCAATATGAACTATTCCCCCACAATGTTTTTTTAATTGAATAAACGGTCAATTCATTGAACTAACACTCTATCACTAATTTAGTCCATAAACTATTAAACTAACTAAAAGGTCCTAAAACTATTTCTCCATCCATCATATTAGTCCATCCGTTAATTGTATCCGTTAGATAATTGTTAGGAGTCCATAAACTATAAAAAAAAAAAAATACTTTAAATAATGCCTAAACTATCATAGAAATCAACAATTTCGTTCTTCAAGATTCAATTTTATTTTTTTGTTAAACAGCTCATCTCAACTCTAAACCTAACACATCTTAGAGACAAAACAACATTTGTATTATAACTTTTTACACTTATTATAAATGTCATATTAGGATATACAATATTTACTTAATGACTTTAATATTTAGATTAGATTTAAGTTTGTAACTTTTGGATCATTAGAACTTGTAACTTTTGATTTACAATGATTAAATATTAAAAATAAATTTTACATCTTGCTCCCAAACAAAATAACAATAACTAGAAAAATAGTTAAAACTAGAAAAAATAAATAAATAAACCAGAAGAAAAAAAAAAGAGTAAATGTCAACTTCATTTTCATAATTATAGACAATAGTTATGCACTCCAACTTCCTAGATGACACAATGTGAGTTAACAAAGACATATTTCTTTTAAGTTTAAAATATAATTTTATGATGCAATGCATATTCATAGTTCAGGGACTATTAACGGTCACTTAACAAATACAACTAACAGATTAGCTAATTTGATGGATGAAGAAATAAGTTATGAACATTTTAGTAGATTTTAATAGTTTAGGGACTAAATTGGTGAGAATGTGTTAGTTTAGGGACTAAATTGATGATTTATTCTTTTTTTAAGTAGAAATTTTTTTCTTTAGTTTAATACACTTAAATATTTTATTTCGATAACAAAAAATAGATGTCGCCCTCCCCATCATTTCTCTAGTTTTCTTTCATCTCTTATCTTATTATATTTATCTCTTACATCTTTACATACTTCATCTTTTTTCTTTTTACGCTGGAGGCTCAAATATTTTTTATATGAAAATATTATGATTATTGTCACCCACTTCATTATAAAAATATATAATAGTATAAATTATTGCTTTTTTAATTTCTAAGATCAAATAAATCTTCATGTTTTTCTAAATTAAGAACAATTTAGGCCTCAATTTTATATTTTTTTGTAAAACATATTATATATACTTTTTTTCTTGCCTCCAATAAACAATATTTCTGGATATGTCACCGTTAACACACCCATTTACGTCTATGATTGGACATATGAAGCACACGTGACCTAAATGATCACTTGATAATGGTTTTTTGATAGCAGGTGGTCCCAAAAAAATTAGATAAATTATTACTCCATTATAGAATTTGAGTTTGGATCAAACTTAACCCCTACAAAACTACCTGGTGATTGGTGATGATTGCCCCCAATTATAAATATTTTTTCATACCATATATCATCCAATGTAAGAGTCTTAACATATACATTGTTAGTGCAAAGAGTTTTAATATTTTTAATCGATCATAATCAACAAATAATTAGAGGCATTTGACTTTTATTATCATTAATTATGAGATCACATGATTGATTGTTGATTTACTCTTGCACTGCAACGTGCATAAAAATTAAACACATATATTATCTTCATTCTATCTTTAAATATAAACATTCATTTAACAAAAAAAATCTCTAAACAAAAGTTTCTTTTCAAATTACTAAATACATTTATTGTTTGTTTTCTTTATATAAACACCTAATTAGTACCATTAAGTATCTTGTAATTTAAAATTTTAAAATTAATTATATACAAATATGACGAATATTTTAATTACATTTATTCATAAAATAAACATATTAATTACAATATTAATTTTTTAATAAAAGTAAAATATGTAATTGATGTTGATATTTAGGGGCAGATGAAGTAATTCACAACAATATCATCACGAGTTTTGTATAAAGTGTTAGAAAATCTATAGATTCAATCATTTCAATGTCCAGTTTGTCCTTTTGCGGCATCAAGTCACAGGCTTACCCAGCTAAATTGCTGATAACTTTTGTTTCTGTGTCTTCATGTTTGTCGTGGGGACCTTTTGTATTTTATTAAGCTTGGTAACGTGGTGGGTGGAACGGGCTTCTACCTCCACACCCCGTCTCCAATTTAGGGTATACATATAGTTCAGGTTGGATTCATTTTGAAGTAGAAAGTCTTTTTTAGTAAAAAAATTATTTGATCTAAACATTAATAGGACGTAGTTTGATGTAGATTGAATTGTTTATTAAAATATCTAATAATATTATTAAGTGTGGTTTTGATTAAAATCAAATAGTTTGATTTTTACCAATATACATGCATAGATATATTACATCAAATAAAATATAATAAGTTAAAATAAACAAAATATTAGATATATGAATACTTTTTAGTTTTTGTCTTTTTTTTATAATAAGCACATGTCAAATGTATATATTATTTTCTTTTTTTAATAAATAAAATATTATTAATAAGAGTATCGGGTTTATGTAAGAAGAGATCCAACAAATTATATTATTTTATAAAAAGTTACGGAATTGCCGTCAAATTATGTGCTACTAGATCAGATTAAAATTATTGTCTGCATTATCCGTGATATAATTTTGTATATATTAAACTCAAACCAGTTTAATTTTGTTAATAGTTATTGTATTTACATCCGACATATCCAGAAAATATACTATATGACGGCAAAAAAAATTAATATTTTTTTTTATATTTAAATATAAAATTCTGTTGATCAAATACATAAACTTTAAAAAGATTAGTAATATCAAAATTTGATTTAAAATTAATAGATGAAAATATAAATCAACGAAAATATAAAAATCAAAAAGTGTAATTAAATCAAAAATATATACAAACACATAAAATTTGATTAAATATATTATGCACCTGTAATTTTATAAATATGACACTATCAACCTTTCTGGTATGTTCTGTTTGGCGTAATTATTTATTTTCAAAATTATAAAAGTGCGAAAGTGTACTTTTTCCTTTAAATAAATTAATCCAATAAAAATATACTAGTTAACTTATTTTTAAGTTAGATTATATTGCGAAAATGTCTACCTAGAAACAAAAGAGAAAACACTATAGAGTAGTTATACATGTACTGTACGCTTTTAATTTTTTTATATATATTTATATGAAGTGTATATGTTTATTTGATAAGTTTTCCACCAAAAAGTATCTCAATTCACATGTTCCCAAAAAGTTCATATATTCTATTGCATCTAAATCGAGGGAGAAGCCAAGAAGGAGAGAGAGAGAAAGCAGAGAAGAGCAGCACGGCACGGCAGGGTGAGGTTTGTTTTGGAGTGCACAAAGATAACAACCTCTGGCAGTAGAAGTGATATATGACAATCAAAGACATAAGGCAAAAAATTCCGTACTAATTTTGGTGCTACTATCTCATCATATCATGTATGCACACATAATATAGACAAACTATTAATATATAATATTAAAATACATACAAGTGTACCTATAGATTTTATTAAAGAAGCATTTCTGGGTCACATACTAAATAGATATATAGCTAGATTATTTATTGAAGAAATCCTAACGTCTAAAGTTGGATTTATGACTTTGTAAGACGTAAACTAACTCCTTATTAATTAAACAAATTTTTAATGATTTTTTAACACATTTTTTGAGATCAATTTAGTATATTTATTCAATTTATGATTTTATTTTTTGTATCACCAATGTTTTTTCTCTCGGCGTGTGTTAGCTGTTCAAACACACTAAAATATGATGTCGGTATATGATATAAATTTTAATGTGTTTAAATATCACACTTGATATTAATATTGTATTATTTCTCTACCTAACTAACCCTCGTGAATTGAGGGGCAGTGTTTGCACTTTTTCAGTTAAAAACAGTTATCGATGATGACCAAGTTTACTTTTTCTCCAGCATCCCCTAGATTTCTTCGCAACGATACAGTAGTTTAATGTGATTGTTGTTCATTGTTCATATGCATGTCTGCTCTTATGCATAAATGAACTAAGAAGGTGAACACAAGGTGCTGCATTTTATGCCATGTGTTTTGTTCCATTAATACTCTCAAATTATGTCTCTCTACACTGGCTCCTCATTTAAATTTAAGTTTTATTTTCGATAACTTCTACGTATTATAAAAGAAAAAAAAGTGCATTTTTATTTTTAAATGATTTTTAATTAATAATTAAATTAGTTTTTCATTTAACTCATCTATGTCAGTGTTCATATATTGTATATTAAAGGTTGGCTAAATTAATAGTACATGTACATTTATATATTTATTTTAGTTCTCAATAATTATATAAATTATTTCTATAATAAAAAATCATAACAAATAAAAAGAGATCTAAAGTGTAAAATTTAAAAGTTTTGATGGTATTAAATCTATAATCTAATTAAATTGATTCATTAAAGTCATATCACTCAATTATATATTGATCAATTAATTAAATAAAACTAAAATATATCAATTTACAAATGTATTGCGTAAATCCATTTATTTTCACCTAACTTTGTACCATTTATTTAATCAACCTTACAATTTTTTTTTTCAACCAAAAAGTAAAACCAATGACAATCAAACATACAATTTGATTGGTTTGTGAAAGACAGTGAGAGGAAGTATAAAAAAAATTGAATGTTATTTTGTTGTTCTTCTATAGATGAGAAAATAAAAATAAATCAATTAAGAGTCCATTTCGTAAAAGGATATTTTATTTTTTTCAATTTTTTATAAGTCCTGTCTGATTCAACTGAGAGAAATGGAGGATAGATATTTTAATGGAGAGGAAGATGAGAGAGAATAAAAATATAGATATATTTGAGTTAAAAGAAATGAGGAGATGAGAGAGGAGAAATTTAAAATGGTTGTTTTTATTTTAAAGGGGAAGAAAATTTAAATGGTTTATAAATTGTTTTGATTTTCTCCTCTCCAAATCTCCCAAAACAAAGAGCGAGAAAAAATAAGTTTACAAAGAATTTTACACATTCTCCTCTTAAAAAAATTGAATTAAACACACATTTTTAAAAATATTTTTTCCCTCCCCTCCAAACTATTCCAATCAAACAAATCCTAAGAATCTATTTACTTTGTAAAAATATTTTTCTTTTGTTTTTTTTCTCAAAAATTTGTGTTATTTTTTTGGATAGAAAATTTGTGTTAATTTTACTTGTTAACAATGAAATATTTGAAGTGAACAATTGTCTCCATCTCTAGAAACAATAAAAAAAATGTTTTCATTATTTTCATAAATGTATCTTCATTAACTAACATTTTATTTTCTCTCCATTACAATGATTCACTTGAAGAATATATCATCAAAGTAAAATAAACACACATTTTTAAAAATGAAAACACTAAATATTTTCACAAAGTAAACGAAACATAACTTGCTAACAAAAAAGATGTGAAACTCATGAAGTGAATGCAAATGCAAGTTTCTCTCGGATATATTTTGTGTTTTGATGTATGTCAAACTAAATTTATTTATATTTTTTAATTAAATAATTTCGTGTTCCTTTATTGATTCTCCAATTTTCAATATCCAAAAATGTTATTGAATCAAAAAATCATTTGAAAACTTTATTTTATCATGCATAAACTTTATTGTATCATGCATCATACAATGCATTAAAAGTATTTTCTAAGTGATTTTTAACTTTATACATTGATTTATATATTTGTAAAATATTTTCCAGATGTTCTGAAATCATTCCAGGATGATTATGACAATTGAATCGACTAATCCAATACATAAATCAACTCAAAATTTCAAGAGATTTTGTGAATCAACTTTCACTGCTTCAGTTTCAAATCCTGAGCATTCAAAAAACTTATGAATTAATTCACACATGTGTAAATCGATTCACACACGCTGCAAAATCAATTTTTTTATAGTTACAAATCAATTATTCATTTATGATGTATTATACTTTCACTAACTAACTCATACTCTTTAAATATTGACATGCTCTGTCATTCTAAGGTTGAACACTTTTACTCCTTTTTTTTATTTTTTTTTTTATCATTCATTCATTCAAAAGATCATAATCAAGATTAAACACTTTTTCATATTCACATTGTGTAATTGAGAGAAAAACCTCAAATGTGATATATCTTTTGTTGGGGTGTTTGTTCCAGACTTTATTGGGGATATATCTTTAGTGGTTCATATTTGTTCTTAAAGGTTGTTTCAAAAAATTTGGTTTTTGAGCGTTAGGAAGAATAGGTTGTTGTACAAGCTTTGTAACAATTTTTCGACCGATCTTGTAAACATTTGATATTAATAAAGGAATAAATTACCATTCATTTAAATGAGGATTATATGTCTTCATGTACTTTACACGTGAGAGCGAAGTAGATGAATTAGTATAAAAAGTGTTGTCTTAATTTTTCCTCTCCTTGTTCTTTTACTTTTATGATTTTTGTTCATTATATTTTAATCTCATAGTTTGGAGGAAATTGCATTTTTTTTTACTATTTCGAATGACAGGAGCCCTTAATATGGACCCAATATTAAAGGGACCATTAGTGGACTCCAACAAAAGAAGGGCTACAGCTTGTCATCGTTTTAGGATAAAAAAAATATTTTTTCCAAAAAAAAAAAAGCATTTCTTTCATTTATTTCAACACCGAAAATACAACCTATTTTTTAATGTTGTAAATTGTCATTTTATATTATTGAGAATCAAGATACAGTTGAGTGTTTGTGGTATTATCCGTAATAACTTAAAATTTTGTTTCTATTATTTGGGTTTTCCTCTATCTTGCACTTGTGCTAACACAACCACTCCACTCTATGTTTTAATGTTTTTTATTCCAGATTTTGTAATGATTGTCTTTATTGGTTTCTCATGACATAGTCTACAAAATATAGTTTCATCGAACCAAATTATAGATGCTTTGTTCTATAGAGAATTAGAGATCACCTCCTACGTTCTCATTCATAGAGGGATCAAGTGATAAAAACAAACAAAAAAACCCTTAAAGAAAAAAAAAAACTCAACCAATTTTAGATACAATTTTATGAGAATGATAATACTTCTAATTTCACTTCGTACTCAATTAGTCAATTAATATGTATAGTGGCAACAATTTGTTGTTCAGAGAATGGTAACGGTGCATTAAAAAAAAAACAAAAGACAAAATGTTTACTGGAAAGTAAATTTCTAACAATTATTAAAAAAAAGGTCCATGCTTGGACTTTTTTGTAAGGGTGCATATTAGAGGGACCCTTGAATGATATAAAAACTCACAATATTTGAAAATAATATTTTGAACTATTTCATGACTGTGATTAAATTTTCTGTGGATATTGTTTTTCTATAATCATTGCAATCTATTAAGTGATAAATTCTATGTTTACACTGTTTAGTTGAATGGACAAGCATTTGGTTGAAACAATCAAACTTCTATTTTAGATAGTTTAACTAGTTTGAGCTAAAGGTTGAAGAAGTAAAAAGATAAAAAATTAAATTTTTACGAAAGAGAAACTTATTAATTTAACTAAAAATACTAACATTTTTCTCTATAATGGAATTTTTTTATCTTAGATCTATATTGTTGTTCATTGATTATGATTGATGGTAATATCTCTAAGTCTTTATAAGGGAATGTTCCACCACATATTTGACAAACTTGTAATGTGTTTTTAAAATTCTCTGAAAAATTTAAGTCTCTATTAAACTCCCTTCTAGTATTTAAGGACTATCTCGAGTACCATGAACAAATCATATTTATTTTCATAGACAATGAAAAATGTAAAAAGAAATTGTTTTGAAAAAAAGATGATTCAAAAGAAAATAACAAATCGAAAACAGAGTTAAGTATTGAGAAACTCGCACACGTTTTTAACAACTTTGTGATGGGTCCGTCGGCAGGTCCGTCGGCAACCCACCAATTTAACATCTCAATCTTGAACAAATTACAGGACAGGTATTCATTAAACAAATAGCCTCTTTCATAAATCAGTTTCACATTAATTAGTTTCCAATTGCATTTGTTTTCATTGACTTTTCCAGTTGCAATTGCGTAACAACTAACTTCCAGCCCCTAAGTTTTGATTGTGGAATATTCTTTTCTGTCCTTCACATTCTTCTTTATAAGAATTTGGTTCCTTTATAATAAAGAGTGCACTTCATTTTTTTTACTTAAAAGACTGCATTTATAATTCTTAATTAAACAACAATTCAAAAAGGTTACAGTCGCAAAGTTTATTTATTAATTTTAGTGATTATAAGTATATGCTTTTACCATCTATATTTTATCTCTCACTTTAAGTCAAATTCAATCAATAAAGGATATGAAATGTGCCATGCTCATGTTTTTTCTTATATTTATTATTCACTTATGCTGATGTGTGAGTTAGTCAGACAAAAAAAAACATCCATTAGTCGATGTCAAAAGTTAACAATAAATTATTAACGAACAACATTAAATATTTAATCTATTATTTTTTTTGATGAGATATTAATTATTTTTTAAATATAATTAAAGAAAAAAGGAATCATACAATACACAAAACACTTGTCAGTTTAGTTTTAAATTTGTAAAAATGTATCAACCATTCCCTAATCAAGTACATATTTTTAAGATAGAACTAATAGATTACTACAGCAATTGCTAATAAATGATACCAAAGTCAAATAGTTTCTTTTTTTTTTTTGTGGTTAAGTGGAGCGGACTAACTTTAGTAGAGTCTAAAATCTCAATTTGTTCTATTTAAAATAACGGATTAAATAAATTATTCCGAACAAAGTTTTGATCACTAAAAAAAGAGAAATGAATCGGAAATATAGGAAACTACCCGTCCTTTTGCCAATAATTAAATTCATGTTTCCCCTAGTCTCTAATTCCCATCACCACTAGGCACATATGGTATAGACAATGACAGTTGCTATCTATCCTCTTATTGATGCCCCTACCATTTATGTATAAGCACATGCTTCTTTTGCACAACATATGTTCTGTTTCAAATTTACATGAAAACTAGCTATAATAAGTTTTATTTCTCTCTTTACTATCCTCCCTACCCTACCATGAGGGGCTCCCCATATACATTTGTTGTAAATATGTATCCTTATTTGATAGGCCATATGATGATAGGTCACATTCTTCCATTACTATTCTATTTTTTCCCACTTATAATTAACTTTTCTTTTATGTTGGGAGTTAGGGTTAATGTGGGACTGGGGTTGTAAACATCATTACCAGGAAAATTTATGACAACTTAGCTAGCTAGGTTTTTTATGCCTATCCATAAAGTTCCATGTTTTTTTTTAAGGCAATGTGAAGGGTTCAATTCATGTTGCATTGATTTCAAATAAGGTACATTGATCAGAACTCAAAATTAGAACTATGTTCCTAAAATAATCAAGCCTACTCATTTTTAGTGTGTAGCTATACACTAAATATGTTAATTAATTATAATACATTGAATTTTAACATATATAAATTAAACACATACATGGAATTATTATAAAATGATTACTACACATACATTATCCCTGCATGCATCTCTCTCATTTTCTGGGTCTTGGTTACATTAATTGCTTGACATGTATCTACATCCATATTGATGACATCCAATTAATTTATATAAATTGATTTGAGGAATAGACTTAGACTATAAAAATAATAAAAGCAAATAGATATATACAAAGCTAGCTGTAACCTTCTATCTGATGGCAATGCTGTTCAATAGCTATCAAAATGTCATCATACAGAACAAAATTAAGAGACACATAGACAGAACAAGTGCATATGGACACTATTAACATCTTAGGAAAGATGAAAAGAAAAAAAGAATAGCTAGTTTAGTGAAAGGATGCAAGACAGCATATGGGCCACATAGCAAAGTGAGCCCATTAAGGGGCTTGTGAAATGGAGATAGATAGCAACGTAAGAGGCCTTAGCCCATTCCAGTGGGACACCTACCACTCAACCGACATTGAAAGTCACTTCATTTGAAGCTGAATTTTACATTGTGCTCTATATATATGGGAATGAGAGGGAATCCAGCTCTTCAGTCATTATATTTGTGTCGACTCCATTAGGATCAGACGACTCAGATTTTAAGATTGTATTATAGATTTAGCAAAAAACAACAAAATCTTTTAGAATTTAAATCGTTCAATCTTAATCAGATGACTATAAATGTACCAACTGCAGAACTGCATGCAATCCCAATCCAAAATGGGACCTAGCTAATAAGTTGTTAAGAGGTAACCACTAACTAGCTCCTGAAGAAGTGGACAATGTATTGTAGTGTGGTAATGGGTCAAAGTTCTATATTATGAGCCCACATTTCATAGACATGCTTCTGGCAATGGTTAAGACCAGCTTTCAGAAGGCCCACTTTTTGGACCTTAGTGGGTTCCTACCACTGCTTAGTGAGCATGTTGAGTAGTAATGGCAAAATGGGTCTGTAGGTGTTGTATAGGTTAGATATAGAACTAACATAGATAGGGACAAGTCCTTTTGGCAAATGGAGCTCAACTCAACAGGGTAAATGAATCCATCAACATCTTTGGTCCATTAAGTCACGCCTACTCTGTAGCAGGTAACAAGTTTTTGAGACATAACCCATTGGCAAGTGAATGTGTGTGCCAATGTCATGCCATCAGTCATGTGGTAATCGCAGTCGGATAGCTCAACTGATATGAGCTAATGGTTGAAAGAATTTGAGGAGTTAAACGATCAGAGTTCAAATTTCGGAAAATGAAAAATACTAACATAATAACTAATATACTAAGGCCTAACATCTGCTGATAAAAAATAAAAGTTCACATGTCAGTGATAAATTTATGGAGCATGTAAAGGCTGTATTATATAGCATATGGTACAGTAATGGATAGATAACAACAAAAGGCCTAGAGTTAGTTAACTGATAAGGGAAATATTTTTCCGGCCTAATGGAGCAAAATTTAAGAGCCCAATGTTGGAAATCCTTTATGTAACTGTTCAAAGTTCAATGCATTTTGAGACATGTGGCTTTTTATTCCAATGTACATGGACCAGGCCAACTGTACATAACCTAAATCTGTACCTGAAAATTAACTTCCATGACAGATATTAAGTGTTACTACTTTGGACCGCAACTAAGGATCAGTCACCACCAAATTAATACCAATGCACTGCATCCATAGAAACATTTTTCAACACAGAATATAATGTGCTGCCAATTGCCATGTTTATTTAAGGAAGAAAAAAAGGTAGAATATCAGCTTTTTTTAGCTTAACTTCCAAACCAAGTTAATGGTCCTACAAAATGAATGTTCTAAATTTCATATTGCAACTCATAGATTCATGTTGGTTTCTTGTAAGACATAAGAAACTATTTGCTGCTCTTTTTAGCTATAACTACAAGAAATAACTTTTTTTTTAATTTATTTATACCCAAATGCTAAGTAGTCTAGAGTCTAAACTCAGAACTGTGAGGCTTGTGCATGAAGAAAATAAATCTTGGTCTTCTCTTTCCCATCCAAATTAAACAGCATGATATTTCAAAATTTCCTTTCTTCTTTCCTACATTTCCCCTCAAATCTATAACATCCAATTACCTTTCACATTAATGGCCTAGAAAACAACTGAATTATGACATTCTTGGAAGTGCACTGATATATTTCACGTTGTTGTTCTTATGACCTGAAAACAACTGCAAATTTGTACAATTTACAAATTTACATTTTGCCCAAAAATTTGGCATGAAAGCCTACAATCAAAATTTTGATCCAGATGAAATCACTGCTTGGTAATCACATATTTATTTATCAATATATATTTGGTACTTAAAATATAATTTTAGACTAAATAAATGAAGCAGCATGATTCTAATTAAGAGATCAATTTCATACATGCATGCGTGTTAAAAAAGTTATGAACGGAAATCTCTGCATTGCATCACTCAAAGGTTCAATAACTGAAGAAGTCAACTAATTACCATTGCATATAAGCATAATTACGTACCCTGCAAGTTTCTTAGCAATGTATAAGAAAGGTTTCTCGAAATTAAGAGTCAGAGATTGAGCTGAGAAATATATACATTAATTGGCAAATAAGAAATGCAGAGGTTGGTCCTTATAAAGGTTTTTGTGGACTTGAAAATCACGCACACATTCTTTCTAGTTCTATTATTGCTTCAATCTTAAGCTATTAACTCCCAAGACTTAAGATTGACGCACTTCCCCTTTTAAAACTCACTTAATCGGAATTGGATCCTATATGAAATATCCCTTCGAAGAAAATAATTAAAATTTTATAATCTAAAAATCAAATCAAATATCTAATTTTGTTGTATCATAAAATTTGAAAATCTATGACAAAAAGTGAAAAACTAGATAAAGGGCGGTCAAAATTGCGGAATAAGTACATAAGAAATCAAATTTATAATATTATTCTCTAAATTATATATGAGTATATATTTATGTGTTTATTCATTTTAAACTGGTTTCAAACTTGTATCTACAAAAAAATTTATGTAAATTAAGGAGGGTTCTTTTTGTAAATAGTATAATGTAATCCGTAAGGACTAATAAATGATGTAATTATTTTTTAATAATGTGGTATTTTTTTTGTAAAAGGTTTAATTTATTTTTGAGATTAAAGGATATGCAATGTAATACTTTCGCAATTCTCCGTACCATATTTTACCACTTTTAAACAAAAGTGAATTTTTAAAATAGTTATTAATTTATTTGTTGTTGAGATGAGTTATGACTGATTGTGTGATATTATTAATCCCAAAAATAAATATTTTTAAAAGTAAAGTGAAAAATATAACAAAATTTGGTCTAAATAAGAACTTTAAAAATAAAAAAAAGTCAAAATTCAATAATGTGAAAATAATAAATTAACTAAAGATATATCCAAACCTTGAAAGTCACATGTTCTCATAGCTAATCCTAATTTTCCAAAAATAAATAACCAATTTCTGTCCAAATAGAAGCTTTAAGAAAAAAATGTGACAAATCGATAATTTGAAAATAAAAAAGTTTGACATAAAGTGGATCAAACCTTGAATGTCTTATGCTCTTAGAGCCCATCATAATATCCCAAAAATAAATAATCAAGAGGTTGCCAACATGACAACACACTATAATGCATATAATCATCTAATGCATTAACGAGCTTTTTGATTATACTCCTCAGCTTCTTCATTAATCTCATCTTCTTTTGTTAGTGTGTTATCTAACTGCACAAACAATGTGTAAGCAAGTAAAGAGGAAACAAAAGAAAGTGAATTGTCATACTCAAAAAGCACAGTTAAAAATAATATAAATCAGCATGTGTATTATTAATCTAACTCAATCACGCCACATCAACTTTTATTTTATTTGCCACCTCATTATATTTGTAACAACAATTAATGTTAGGGATAAAGAATGACGGTTTCTGATTATTAAAAAAATATATGCAAACAAAAAATTTATTGTGACCAAAATAAAAAAAAAATAAAAAACTCTACATTTGCATGAACAAAACTAATATTTAAAGCTATTATTTTTAAGTAAACTGACAACTAACATTTTATATTTTTATTCTCTTTAGTTGTATATATTATTTTAATTTACAAATATTAATGTAATTTTAAAAATATACTCCTTTCTTTTATCTCATTATTTTCTTTCATTTCTCATATACCAAATTACTAAATAATTATTAGAAATTCAATCCATTTTCTTTTGACTTCCTTTCTTCTATCTTTAATTTTTCTATTTATTATTGTAAAAAAAAGTTAGTAAAATATTATTGATTATTTGTTGTCATTAAAAAGCCACCAGTATAAAACAAAAAAATAAAAAAGGCACCAGTATTATTCTTTGTATTAGAAAAAAGCCCTCCTAACCTCGTATCAACGAGTCTCGATCTCGATCGATCCGAAACTCATCGACTCTCCGCCATGGCGCCGCCGCCGTCCGATCCTATCAACCAGTAATGTTTTCATTCATTCACAATTTAATAATTATTTTTCTCATTCATCTCCTTAAATTAATTTTTCATGTTTTCCCTTTAACTGTTACAGAGAAGCTGTTGTAAGAAGGAAGAACAATGGACCCCCTTTTAAGTTCCTTTTTCCTCTCATATATGCCCCTGTTCTCCCTCTAAGTTCGTTAATTTCCTCATTCCCTTCATTTTTTCTTTCATTTAAATAGTTTATTTATTTCATTATTTTTTTGTTACAGTTCGTTTGTCGTTGCGGCATAAACCTGTGTTGAGAGATCGTTGGTTTACAGCTGTGTTAGCTGGGGCTGTTGTTCATGGTGTTTATTTGGTGTATCCTTTTCTTCAAATTAGATGGTTTTGATGTTGCTACAATACAATGGTAATTGTTATGGTTGTATATAAATCTAGCATCTACTAGTACTTTAGTATTTCTCGGAAATTTAGTTTTAACTATAGCCGTTTTTGTGTGTGTGTAACTTAGGCCTTGTTTATTTAAACAATTTCATTAGTGCATATAGCTTATGTGCTTGTATATAGGCGTTTGTCATATAAGTACTTTTGTATAAGTTATTTCTATAACAAAAGATAAAATTCAGGCGAATTGCTTTTGTATAAACTATTAGTTGTTTTCATAAACTTTCTTGAAAAGCCCTTTAGACATGTTATAAGTTGTTTCTATAAGCTCTCTCAGTCACTCTCGCAAGTGCTTTTAGACATGTTATAAGTTGTTTCTTTTGTCATTGCATGTTTGAGGATCTCAATTAGAGTTAAGAAACTGGTATTTAGTGTTTTGTGTAAGATTGCAAAATGGGTTTGGAGATTTGAGAATAGTTTGGTGGGCATAATTCTTTTAGTTATTACCCTGTTTGATAGTGTAAATGCAGTCAATTGGATGACTTATTTCCCTGATCTTCTGGATTTTGGGATTTTACTATGGCTGTTTTTTGTTTAGAACTAAAGTTTGAACTGCTTCTCTGAGGATACTGGAGATTTTAAAAAAATAACATGATTTATGATCATATAACATTTCAAATTCTTAGAAACATTTATTGTTGACTGGATATCAGTAGCATTGATTGATTTTTATTAATCTTTAAGACTGTTGTTTCCAATTTCAAGTAATCTTCATTTTTATTTTATTTTTATGATTAGACTTTAGAGGAAGTAGTGGAAGGTTTAAGAACAGTTAGGGTGTTGAGGGTTTTGATATTTAGGACTGCTATCTAGTCCATTAGAACTGTAAAAAGGGGATTCTCCAATGGGGATAAATAAGATGCTAGTTTGGTATTTTCACTTTTATGCATTACTCGTACATTGCCATTTCCTTTAAAGTCATAGTCATTATACTATTTAATTCGACAAAAGTAGTTGAAGTTCGAGTCAGTTTATGAATGTTGAAATTTTCATTGCCACAAAGTAACCCTAATTTTGGATCAGTAAATAGGGCATGTGTAAGACAAAGTAATAGTAAAAGATCCACATTCTTCATTAATTTTGGATTTTGAAAGGTATCAAACTGTAGAATACGATAACTAATAAATTGCAAGATATATGGGTGGAAAGCATTTCATTTCCCACTTACATGTTGTCTAGTTTTGTCAATTTCCTGTGCTATATTTCCCTTCTGAATTGTATAACCAGAATAAAATTACATTAATTGTATGGTAACATGCTAATGCTTAATTTTCACCTTGTAATTGGCCAAAATCAAGAAACCATTGACTTTTTTTAGTCAATATATATTTTTTATCATGTTTCTCCCTAACGAAATACACAGAACAGATTTGTATGATATTGAGAGCAAATGATTATGCAGAGCATGTGTCGGAGGTTAGATCAGTATTGTTTACATCACAACCTCAGGTTTCTCTATACATTTTTTGACTTCTATTTGCTGCTCAACATCCTGGTAACACCTTAAACAGATCAAATTTTATCATGTATGAATATTTTTTTCAGTTGGTTTGGAAGATTATTGTGCCATGTACTATTTGAGAATTGCATCCTGTTTTGCGGATTGAGCTCTTAGTAGAATAATTACAGAATTTGGAAGCTGTTCTTGATCTCATCCATGTGTTATAATAATGCAAGCAAAATAATCATATTTTTTGGTACCTGATATAAATGTTATTTGTTAGGCAAGTCTTATCAGTTTGATGACGATTTGCAATCCAACATGAGGGGATTATGTTGCTGATCCCACAATTAAAATTCATCGGTGCCACTTATATATTATTTAAGCAGTAGATTCCAATGAATTTGAATGGTGAGATCACCAACATAATCCCCTTGTGTTGAATTCCAACAAGTGAGGATCCAAATTTGAAAAAAATAGTGGTTTCAGAGCATCGACATGCATATCCTTTATCCGTAATTTATTCATGAACAGAAGCAGAGAAAAGGGAAAACAAATTATTTTTCTTGCAGTTAAAGCAGATTTATACTTTAAATAAACCACTAAGGTGAAAAATAAAGCAGTGATGTTGGATTACGTGTCTTGTGTCTTCATTTTACATTATAAAATAGATGAATAGTTATGCTAGCTGTAAACAAGCTTGGTTGGTATCTAGACTTCAGTTACAAACTATTTTTGACACTTGGTTTGGGTTTCATTTATGTGATGTAACTTACCTTCAGTCTTTAGCAGTTCAGTGCCCATTTCCCAAATCACTGTAAACTAGAGTGGTTTAGTGAAACAGATGACTTACAAGGAGAATCAAGCATACTGATGCTGAGTTAATATATCTTTGGATAGAAAAGTTTAAAAGGAAAGGGAAGGAAAAATGAAGCAGTGGTGAAGTTTTTTCATTTTAAATCGAAATAAACATTTTAATTTTAAAATAGGGGTATGAAATAATATTTTTTGCGGTCTCGTAAGTGCAGTTTAAATAGTAAAAGGTTGCAAAGATATTTCATATACAAGGTGTGAGTTCGAACACACAATACTCCTCTTTTTTCTCATTTAGTTTGTAAGTTTCGCCATCATTCTCTTTGAAACTATAAAAAATGCAGCATGTCTAAAATAAGAATTTATTACTAACATGTTAGTTGTTACTAATTCTTTAATTATATACTCTTCCGGTCCTACTATAGAGAATTTTTTGCTTATTACTAACATGTTAGTTGTTACTAATTCTTTAATTATATACTCTTCCGGTCCTACTATAGAGAATTTTTTGGTTCAAGAAAAAATTACGACTTTTAAAATATATTTATTTAAAATGTATTTATTGTTTAAATTATTTTTATAACTGTATTTAAGATATTTGTCTTTTTAATATTATGGTTAAATTACACTTTTAGTCTGTTATGTTTTTTTTTAACTATATCCTTTAAGTAACACTCCGTTTACAATGCTAATGTGTGCATTATGATGTTGATATTGACAAATTATAAAAGTAAATGATTTTAAGATTGGTCTTTTGTTTTGAAAAAATATACTTATAGTTCTCCAAATTTAAACCAGTTTTCGCACATGCCCAAATATCATATTTTACTTCTTCATATCTTTCTCTTCCACTCCATCTTTAAAAAACCTAAAATCCAAAATTTATAACTTCAATAGAAAAACTCAACATTGACCATGTGAATTAGAGAAAAATCCAAACAAAATCATCGTTTAAACAAAAACTAAAAAATGAGTTGTTGTAAATAAAGATAAATTTGTTGTAAATTTACTAAAAATAAATGAGCTGTTCGTACATTTGTGAACTGGAGCAAACATTTTTAGTGCGATGGATTTCTTTTTATTTACAATAACTTATTTTTTAGTTTTTGTTGGAACGATGAATTTTTGTTTTGATTTTTCTTTAATTCACATGGTCGACGTTTCGAGTTTTTCTACTGAAAATAACAAATTTTGGGTTTTAGATTTTTTAAAGATAGAGTGGATGATGAAGAGGTAAAAGATGAAGATTAGACCTAAGTAAAAATTTGTTTAAACTTAGAGGACCTTAAATGTACTTTTCCAAAATTTAAAGGATAAATTTTAGAATCATTTACCTTACAATTTATCACATCACCATTGTAACGGTCACGTGACATTTTTTAACGGAAAATGATATTTTTGCAAACGGACAATAACATAAAAGTTAATATTGCAAATGGTGTGTTATTTAAAGGACCAAGTTGAAAGAAAAAAAACATAAATGATTTATCCGAGAATTGAATCAACCATAAAGGATTAAAAGTACAATTTAGTATAATAGTATTAGCGGGTATTTAACTTATCAATAGAGACATATATGTAAAAATAATTAATGAGTATATTGATTTTGACAATTTTTGTTATTTTCTCTCATAAATGGAAGTAGATATAATAATATATAATTTTTAAATTTAAATTTAAAAGTGGATATTAACCCTTTCCGTTCTTTTATTTCTGGACATTCTTCTTTCCTTTTAGACTTGTCAAATCCAAAAGATCTCTAAACTGGATGCAGGGCCTCAAATTTTTGTCATCCCGCTGGGCCATTCAAAACTTCTCCCATCCCTCAACCTAACTAGTTTGGGCCTACGAAAAAATGTGCCTTGATTTTAAATTTTCCTAACCTAAAACATTAGAGCGTTTCTTTTCATATCTACTATGTTCTTAATTAATACATTTAAATTGGTTAATCTATAAATTTTTGTGTGTCAAAATGTACATTCTGACTGACTAATTCAAAAGATATTAAGGGTGAAAGAAGAAGCTACCAAAACATTAATATTTGTGTGCTAAAATGTGTAAATACATTATCTTACGGATAAAACTTATAGAAAGAGATAAAAGGTGTACAAGGGAAAATAATGAGAAAATTAAAATTATTAGAAATAGTTTGTTTAAAGGAAATGGCAGGAACAGGTTTTTTGGGTAAGTGTAAGAATAACAATGCGTGGTAATAGAATATGATGTGATTAGATGTCTATCTAAACAAAGTTTACCTTATTAGTGCATCATTATTTAACTGTTGGTAATTTGTTGAAGTTTCTATACTTTTTTTTTTTAATTAGAAATGTTGGTATATTTGTATTGTATATATGTTAATGTTATGATGTGGGTGATGATAAAAACTTAATCTTCTTCACTCTTCTAGCTCAAGCATCAAACCAACGTTATATTCATTTATTGTATATTTGTATGTACTTAGGGATAGACCCATGTAATACATAGTGATTGTTGGAGCTCCCGCTATTTTTTTTTATATGTTTTTTTTTTAATTTTCTCTATATATATATATACATATGATATTTGATTAATTGACTATTGTGGCCCACACATCTAAAGTTAAAATATACATAATGAGGGTTCTGCACTATGTATTATTCTATCCGGTGAATGATCGACATCTATAAAAGTTGAATAATTATTTTACAAAATTAGATATACCGAGTCTCTTTGTGCAATTTCTTCACATCTGATAAATAGAATTTTAATAGTTAAATAATTATTAAATGAGTATTATAAAAAAGTAAATGTGAAATCATATGAAAGATGAATGAATAATATGAAAGATGAATGAATGATTGTTTAGTTACTTATATAAAAATAATTTTATTGGTATTGAAATTGAGAAAATTATTAATCCTTTCTCGAATATGAAAAAACCACAAACAAAAATTATGATATATATTTATGTTTAAAAAAATGAAATTTTATATATGTCAAATTTATATATACGTTATCCCACTATTCAAAGTTCTTGGGTCTGACTGGAAAGATATTTTCATAATTTTTATTTTTTTTGTATTTTTACGGTATTTGCTCAGGAAGCAAAGTTGCAAAATAAATATTACATAGATATCCCTAATTTGAGTGTATTTTGACCAGCCTAACTTGAGTTAAATTCTTAACATATTGGCCTATTAGATGTATTTTACAGCGTAGTTGATTATGTTTGACGAGAAATAATGTAATCTAGCAAAAAAAATTAACGAGATACAAGTGTAGCCAATAGATGGATATGCATTGGTTTTCTTTTACTATTGGCAAATGGTTATTGTTACGAGATCTTAAGAAAGAAAGAAAAATAATAATATAGCAATATTTAACTATTACAAATTGTAATTATTTATTCTCTTATGTATAGTTATTTAATTGTTATTCAGTCAAAAATTCCTTATATGTACATTCTTCCTTTTCTTCTGCTAATCATTCGTATCAAATAACAGTATTCAAAGGAAAATGTTGGATAATACAACACCAATTTTGTTATAATTTTGCGAATGAGTGGTTACTTGCGTGGATAATAGTTTAGTCTCACCTTTTGATAAATCACAAAAAGTTGTCTAAATTAAACAAAAAATAATTATTGCTTTGTCAAAAAAAAAAAAGTGAATATATATGCAAATTCATCGTTAAATTGTAAGATTATCAAATTAATCTCTAAATTTTATAAACTATCAAATAAATCTTTAAAATTATAAAATATCAATCAAAATAATTATTGTGTAAACTTTTGTTATTACATATATGTTATTTAAATGGTAAAATTGTGAGTAATTATAATTGTGCATGGAGTAATTATAGACAAATTAACCCGAAAAATATCTATATTTTATCATAAATTAATTCACGTTGTAATGACCATTATATGAAATCAACACAGATGATCAAATATTCAATTATCATATCATATCATAATATTAAACAATAAAAGTTTGAATATAAATTATTTTAATTATTATTTTACAATTTCAAATATGTATTTCTTAATTTACAAAGTTCATATATTAATTTGATTGACGGGAATGACTGATTTATGTATTCAATAAAAAAACAATTTCTATAATCACCCGGGTAGAAAAAGGAAGAGATATACCATTGTGCAGCCATGACTATCGAGTGCTATTCTTGTTGCATATAGCTTACTAACAATTTCTGTAATCTTGCAATCCACTTTTTAATGTGAGTTTTTACTTCCTTTTTCTTGTGAGTATATGTATGTTATCTCTATTATGTGATGCATCGCCGCTTGGGGTGGATCATTGAATTGATACCCTTAGTGGTAGCGTTGACAAGGATCTCCAGAAGCAATGGTGATAGTTTAACAAAAGATTGGTAAAGTCATTAGTCTATTGTGGACTTGTGGTGGCATAGAGTTACCAAGACCAAGACGGTGGATCTTAATTTGGAAGCATATGAGTGAAATATTCTGCAAGAAGGGAACCCAAACCCCTGCATGAGAGATATTTTTATCATTTTGATTTATTTTTTACATTTAAATAAGTTTTTGATCTTATACATATACTATTATTTTGTTTTTAGTTTCTTTACAAAATTTCTTTAAACAATAACCCTTCAAATATTTTCCATCAATAATTTTGATTTCAGCTTTTAAATCAATTTATATTAATTATGACATATTTAAAACATTATAAAAATATATTCTACAAAAATTTATAAATTTTTAGTAATAAATTAAATATAATTTTATTAAACTTTTAGCTCTTAAAAATTCAGATTTAATTTATTTTTTCTCAAAAAAATATAAATTTTTTTAAGAAAAATTCTTATAATATTTTAAACATATATGTAAAAAATTAGATAAAAATTCAAATAATATACATAATTTGAATTAAAAACAGAATCTAAAATTATTAATAGAAAACATTTAAAAATCTATTATTCAAAGAAAAAATTTAAAAAGATTAAAAATAAAATATATTATGTATAAAAAAACTTATTTAACTTTATTTTTTATTATAAAAATAACCCATCATTTATTCACTTGTGGGGTTTGTAAGTTTGTTGGTAACGAGCTAAGTGCCTTTGTCTAAAAAAAGATCAGTTTTTTGAATTAAAAAAAAAAAAAAAAAAAAAAAAAAAAAAAAAAAAAAAACCAGTTTGTCACGCATGGGTCCACGCTTTTTGCATGTTTTCGTGAGAATAATATTCGTATAGCATTACTCTATGCTAGTAAAATTACATTATTATCCATTTAAATTTTGACCTTTATGCTTTATTTATGAATTCAATGATAATATTTCTTCTTAATTCAAATTTCAAAATATTTTTTCCGGCTAAATACCACCTGTGGTCCCTTAACTTAATTTCAGTTAACGATTTGGTCCTTTATCTTTTTTTTTTTCCCGATTTGGTCCTTTATGTTTTTAAATAATTTCAACGTTACCCTTTAAATGGGGTTTTGTTAAGAAGAAGTTAAAAAATTCTTCATCCATGTTCAGAAAAAGTTATCCTTTATGTTTTGGAAATATTTCAGAAAAATATTCAAAGTTTATTCTACATTTGATAGTAGGATAGATTCGTTAAAACTGAAGCTATTGGTATTTATACTCCATAAAAATCACATCAGATCAGTGGCAATCGTTCCTAGAGATTTGATGAACATATGCAATGATCTAGATGAAGGATTTTTTAACTTTTTCTTAACGGAATCCCACTTAAAGGGTAACGCTGAAATTATTTAAAAACATAAAGGATCAAATCGGGAAAAAAAAATAAAGAACCAAATCGTTAATCGAAATTAAGTTAAGGGACTACGGGTGTTATTTAGCCTCTTTTCTCTCCTTTTACTCTAAACCTCTTGTCCCATGTTTTCAAAAAAAATTCTCACATCAAAATGACATCTCCACATTTTCTTATTCTTTTTGTTTTAATCTTCTCTTCTTAATCTTTTTCTCATCTCACTCAAAATTATTTGGTACTTAGATTTTGGATTTGTGTTTTTTATATAAACTTTGAATTTCAATTTTAGATTTTGGATTTAGGTTCTCTACTTTCAATGCTTAGTGGTTGAAGTTCATGGACAAAACGAAACGGTTAATATAAAAAGGAAAAGAAATATATGTCATTCATAGATATTAAAAAAAATGTGGTATACACATTTATAATTGATGTATAAAAAGTATGAGATAAATAGTTATTAGGATAAATATTTGACAATGATACATAAAAAAATATGAAACAAGTAGTTATCACCAATAAATATTAAAAAAAAACACAAAACAATTCTTTTTTCTTGATAAATATTCTATAAAAAGCATATGAAAAATATTTGTTAATAATATATATAAAAAATTACGGGACAATATATATAACTAATACATTAAAAAAATACTAGATAAATTTTTATCATAGATAAATTTATAAAAAAAATATACATAAATATTTGTCTTTTGATAAATAAAATGATATTTTTTATTTGATATCTAAATAGGACATATGTAAAATACCAACTACATGTCACTTGTACGATAACACATCTGTTTTGCTAGTTTGACTTGAAAAGGAAAACAAAGTTTTGCAAATAAAGGATTAATTTTATTATTCTACTCAATTCTAACTCACTTTAATCTAATCAAAATATGATTTAGGTCTACATTAAATTAATTAGATCAATGCCCCCTCAAACATAAACACAAATGATTAACTCCAATATACGTCATCAAAATTTGAGGTGTGCATGATGCAGATATCTTTTTGTGGAGGCATATTCGTTGATCGATATTTTCTTTACAAGAATCATCATATTCAGAGACTCAACATGAGATTTTTTTCCCACGCATTATAATTAAATTTTTCTATACTCAAGATATTAAAAATGAAGAGGAACTCTGCCCATTTGCTCATCAGATAGAGACACCCAAAGCCTCAGCATATTCCCTGGTTGGATGCTTGTGGCAGAATTTTATGTTTTGAAATTCAAAGATCCCATCACCTACGTATAACTTATAAGATATACTAAATCCAAATATTACTCTTCCTGGCAACTTGAACAATTTGTATATATTAGGTTTAATTCGTATATACAGTTAAATAAAATAAATTTTATATTATTAATTAATTATAATTATTAAATCATAAAAAATATTTAAATTTAACTATAACTACTATAAAAATTATGTTTATAAATGATTATGACATGACATTTTACGCATTACATGACAATAAAGCTTTATTATAGTTTACGGTGTGGAGTCCACACTGTTGTGGACTTGTGAATACAAGTTGCCAAATTGGTGTAATTAATTAGTTGTATGTATGAGATGAACGTTCCTTCACGAAAATGTTGTCAGCTTAGTGGGCACATTTGGGTTCGATCTAATCCAAAGTCTTGAAAACTTCTTGTTATTCATCCCTTCACACACTAGATACTCTACTTTTTTTAAGAGACAAAAAAGTTCTTAATTTTATGACAGAAAAAAAATGTTGATTTTATTATTTCACACATAATCATAATTATTATAAATGTATGGTCTTTAACTCCTTTTTTAAAGAAAAAAAGGAAAATTAGTATAAATGATAAATAATTGGAGTATATTTGAAATAACATAATCACCAATTATATTTAAATTCAAAATGATTATTATTATCATCATCTATATACACAATGATTGAATCAATTTTCCAAAAAAAGAAAATGATTGAATCGGTTGATATTAGAACTGTCCAAACGCTAAACCATTATACATTGCTTGGCGTCGACGCTTACATCAAACCCCTAAAATCTGGATCTTAAAAAAAGCCCTAAAATCTGGATCTTAAAAAAAGCCCTAAAATCTGGATCTTAAAAATAAGCCCTAAAATCTGGATACAGAAAATCCAGAAAAATACAACAACAGTAAGCTACGTCACGTGAATCTGTGATATGACACGGAAGTAGCCGTAGCCGGCGCCGGCGCCGGAAAAATTACAGATCGGAGGGGGCATTGAAATCGGAGGCGAGTCGAGAAGCGATGGCAGAGTGATACATCGTATCGTGAAATGATTCAGTGCCAACGGTCATCATTCGAAGCTGCTTCGCCTTCTCCTCCGTGAGACCACCGGCGAAGCGCAGTTTCGACGGCTTCAACGCCGGATCGGACTCCGATTTATCCGGCTTCCGATTCGGTGCTTTATTTTCAGAATCAATATAATCCGGTTCGGAAGACCAACCGAAGAGCGGGGTCCACCAGTTAGAGGAAGAACTTTTCCGGCGATCGGAATCAGATCCCCGGTGGCCGGAGCCGGCACACGCTTGGATTCCGACAGCGCAAATTGGTATGATTGTGGAAGCCATTTCGAGAAGAAGATATTTAATTTCTGTTAGGGAACGGTTTAATTTATGGTTGGGTAACTAATATCCTAAACAATCGTTTTTATAGCGAAAAACGGGTAAAAGGATAAGTTCGGACACGTGGCGTTAACGGATAGAATGATGGTTGTCGGTGAGTTTCTCTTTCTTGCACGCTTTTATTTTATGTTTTTTAAAACGAAAGTGACCTTGCGTGTCAGTGACGTTGCAAACACGGTCCATTGGGCTTGGGCTTTTTATTGACAAATGACAATAAGACATGGACATGAATCTCACTGTCAATGCTAATTGCAATGTGAATTCATGAGTTTGTCCTTTTTAGCAAAGTTCAATCCATCAATATGAACATGGCTGAGTTCAATCCAACGTGCTAATATCTCGACTTGGAATTTCGCTTGTTGACAATTCAGTGGTGAGTGATATTCCAACCTTCTTAAGAATTATTCCTTGATTCCAAAAACCTAAACCACGGCATAAATTTATTCTAGAAACGATTGTTAATACTACTTTGGTAATTAGTTCAAACTTTAATTTTATTGTTATTGGAAAATGCTTATGTGGAGTGAGTTTAACAAGAAATGCAAATTCTATATGACAACACCTCACACTTATAAGTAATAATCACATAAGGTCCGTTGCAAAAAATATGGCATACTGTCTTAAAAAAAATACATATTCTCTTGTCTATGGGTCAAATCTCATATTCTTACTTTTTTTTTTCTTTCTTATATAAATCATTTATAAGAAATAGTAGTGCTCTATTATTATCCCATTTATAAGAAATAGTAGTGCTCTATTATTATCCCATGCGGGAAGTACTTAGTGGAATATTATTTTGTTTAAGATCTTGTTAACAAGTGTTTTTGATATATTTGTTAATGAATCAAAAATAATACATTTGCATTGGAAAAAAAAAGTAAAATTTGAGTTCTAAAAAGTTTAAATACACAATTTTCATTTAAAATTTTTTTATTTAAATTTTTAACAAGTGTATTTAAAACACTTGTTAGCATTTATCTTATGTATATCGTATTTTTTGAATCAAACTTATGGATTTAAACACTCGTTTGATAACATGATAAAAGAGGCTAAACAAACTATGCATATGAAGCTACATTAATAGCATTAGATTGGATGTCAGTTTTAAAGTAAAAGTTGAAGTTTCCAAACACACTTTAAGTCAATGATTTTTCAATCAAACAAATTTGGTCCGTGTAATATTATTTATTCAATTGTTAAACAAAAGTTGGATTTAAGTCTTTTTTTTTTTTTTTCAAAGGCATCAAATGTCACAACTTTTAAACTTCACTCAATATATCATTACCATCATTGTTAGATACTTTTAGGAGTTTGTATAAGTAGTTATAAAATGCATTGTAATTAACTTTTTTTACTCTTTTGACCCTAAAAAATACTAAAATATTTATGTTTTTATTATATATTTTTCACTTTATTGAATTATACCCCATATTTCTCAACATGTTATCACGCTCATTGAATCCACTTTGAAGAGATTATTTGAATACCTTTATTTTTTTCTTTTTTCCTTTTTATTTTTCTTTTATTTTGTTGTTTTCATTCATTTTCCAGTTTCAAATTTCCCAAGAAAATATTCTGGTTCAAATTTGAGCAAGACAAGTCCTCTACAACATTTTCTGTGATCCAAATTTGCTCTATACTTGGAAAGCCAATCCATACAATCGTATTTTGATAATATAGTCTTATTATTGAAATTTTTTAAATATCAAAAAATTCACTTCATTCTGGTCTTTTTTTGTAATTAGTCCATTTACAGATTGGACATGATTTAAACTCAACACAATGTAAAGCCCCATTTAAAAGGAAAAGGACTTAAAGATTGACAAATATACCCCCTATGCCTCAACGTACTATAATCGTATCCCTACAAACTCTCTAAATATCCTAAACTATCCTTAATCATAACAAATACAAATTAATTTTTCAACATCATTTCCCACAATTTTTCCAAAACAAGTACGTGGAGGTAAATTTTACATTTTCCAACATTTTCAAAAGTGAGCTTTTCGAATTTTGAAATTTTTAGAATTTTGAAATTTTCATTTTGATTTTTCAATACGTAAATTTGTTACAAAAAATAAAATTGAAATTTCAAAAATTCTAAATATTTGAATTTTGACTTTTCTGTAACGTGTTCTAAATTAAGATAATTAATTTGTTCATTGGCAATTCGGTGGGGTCAAAGACTTAACCAGAATTGTAAGAAAATTATAATTATTTTAAAATTGTCAAGGACAAATTAATTTTCTTTGTGGGGTAGAACTAATTATAAGGGTATCGAGTAAAGTTTTCTTTAAGATGATGATTTAGAGTATGCTGTATCATGGTTTCCTTTTCTAACCCAGGCGATGGGCATTTTTGGGCTGAGCGTAACATCGGTCCAGCTTTGATTTGTGAGTCCATTCTATACTATTTAGATCCAAACCCCCTTTTTACCAAAAAGAGTATCCAAACCCTTTTATAGGTTTAATTCTCATTCTTTAAATTTTGTGTAATTTTTGGTTTAGTTGTTATTTTAACCTAAAACAAAATTATACTTTTTATGAATTGTAGTTAAACTTCTTTTCTAGAGTAAAAACAAATTAGATTTTTTTGGCAACTACACTTTTTCATTTTATTGAAAACATTTATAACATATTTGATTTACTTGAAAGAGGAGAAAGTGATTTTAGAATAACAAAATTGAATTGTGAAGAGTGTCTTTCATTCCACCGTTACTTGTTGATGAGTGTCTTTTTTTCATTCCACCTTGCTTGCCGGTGGCGAAAGAAATTCACAATTTCAACTTGAAAGTGGTAGTTCATTTGGTCACACATCCTGAGGGAAGTCAATCAAGTTGTTGCTGATATAACAAATTTTGATCTAACTCTAAATAATTAAAGTAAAGTTTGTGATTATGTTTATCTTATGTTTTGAACAATATTTTTTGTTTATGTTTCAATGGTCGTTTTTCTAACAACTTTTATTTCTTTCTTTTGGAGCTTTTAGTCCCCTTAATTCACAAAAAAAGAAAAAATTCACAATGTGAAAAGTTTATTTAATAATTCCAATATGATTAGTTTCATGTTTGTATATACTTCATCCAAAATGGAATATAAATAAAAATAATATCTAAAAAATTAATGTATCTAATTAAAAATTAAGATCAGATTCACCAAATATTCATATACCTTTTTAATTATGTTTTATTCTACAATAATACTTAACAAACAAATAATTTATTCGATGGGGTGATATAATGATTTTCATCAAACTAAAATGTTTTTGTAAATGCTACTACATTCGTTCATAAATATAAAACTTTTCTTGATTTTTACTTATCTATTTTTATTAGATCTCTTTCAAATTGTAACTATTTTGATTATTTATTTATTAATCTATCCCTAATTATGTTATATTTTTTTTATAAATCTATAATAAATATTAAAATAAAAATAAAGTAATTATCTCTCTCTTCTAGTAAAACAATTAAAATTATCAACAAATTTAATGTTATATAAATTTTTTTAATTCTTGTAATTTACCTAATAAAATTTTACCACGCTTTAATGAAATATAAGTAAAAAAGATAATTAAAAAATGGATATATCTAGTTTTAATTTTTATTTAAATATATCAAATTTTTAATTATCAATCTTATTTATATTTTATTCCGGAAGAATTATATATTTAGATGAAGATAGTAAAAGTTAACTTTTTAACAAAGGGTGTTTCAAATTTATGAAATAATCAACTTTATTTGAAAATAGTGTTTCAAATAAATGCTTCATAAATTGGGTTAACTTTATTGAAAAAACCTCACAACTCCCGCATTGAAATAAAAGACAAGGTCAAAAGAGTTTATAAAGGTCACAATGTCAATGTTGTAAAATAGAATTAAACTTTTTTTAATAAATGATCGGATTGTAAAAAAATGTTACAAAATGAATTATTATTTTAATTTTTAATGTAATATTAATTAAATTTTTTTAATTATACTCCTATAATTAATATTAAATATATTACTTTTAACTTAATTATTATCTTCCACTTGACATTATTAATCGTAATGCTAACTAAATAATATTGCATCAAAACTATAGACAAAACAACATCGCGTTTTAATTACAAAATCACGGACAAAACATGAGAATAAAAATTAAATTTATGACAACCACTTAAATAAAAAAATTTAAGAGATAATTCTAGATGAAAAAAAAAATCTCAGATCATCTTTGAAGAAGAAGATACATGTTTTAACTTATAAGGAGTGGGTGGCGGCTACATTGGTCGTTTTTTCTCATGCAACGTTCTTATAAAAGAATTTTCTTTTACAATTTTAAATGTATCAAATTTGTTTATATATTTTGTTAGAAAGGAAGTAAATAGTTTTGGTAAAGGCCAATTGTGTTTTCACGTGACGTTGTTTTCGTCAAGATTGTTTTGTCAACACTTACATGCAAAACTGAGGCAGAGGCCCTACAACACATTTAATTTTCACACTTTTTCAATTGGTTGTTTTGTTGGTCAATCTGCAGTACTATTTCGATGGCCCCTCACAATATTGAATCTTTGGTGCAATTTAAATTCTACCAAATAAAGGAATAAAAGAGAGGATCTTTTAAGGGATCCAACAAGGCTATATTCATTTCATTTAAAATATTGTTGGAGATGATGAAAAAATATGGATTCAATTTTTTTTTTTAACTGTTAGTACTGTTACAAATTATTAATAATATTTTGAGAGACACATGACTTCCTTTATCACTTATTTCTTTAACTTTCATCTTAAATACTAAATCAACTTTAATATGGATTCAACTTAAAAAAGTATATTAAAAATATAGTGGTAATTTTGGGTGTCAATAGGATATTAATTTTACCATATGCAATGTTTTTGCATTTTAATCTGTAAAAAAATTAAAAATGTAAATTAAAAATTGAGGGTTATATCTCTAAAAATAGAGGGTCGTAACTCTCAAATTAGAGAGAGTCTTTTAAGGGATTATTTATTTTTGGAGATTACTATAGTACATTTGAAAATTAGCATGTTTTGATACTATCAAATTAAATCATCAATAGTTGAATAACGTATCATCTATGAATAAATTTGACTATATTTTCAATTTAACACTACCAAATATTTAAATTTTATCTTTTTGATCTATTTTGAAATGATGTTTTTTGTAATAATTTTAATTTTAATTTTAATTTTAATTTCAATTATGAAAACAATTTATTTAATTATTGAGACTAAAATTGAATAAAAAATTTATTAAAACTCTTAATTTAATCAACTTTAATAAATATTTAATAATATCTAAATGAATAAATTAAAAAATTTATTGATCAAAATATTTATAATATCGATACACATTTTTTTATAGTACCGTTGAAGTTATTTTTTATTTTTTATTTTTAAGATAAGTAAAAATAAAATGATCTTGTAAAATATCTTGAAGTACATATGGATGATAGGCTGAAGCTCGAGTTACATGGTATGATTGGATACGATTACTAAAAATACACCTTCACATCAATTTTTTTTTGCTTAAGATCGATCGGTATTCACATTGGCATGTGGAGGTTACCAAATGGTTGCACTTGTCAATTCTCATTGTCATGGCTAATATCATAGGCTTTTCTCTTTATGCACCTAAATTACGGTCCATGATTTCATTAAAGCTGTTAGCCTTATAGTCCACTCACGTGGTCCTTTCATGTTAAAGTGCTTCTATAATGCAATTCACATGGTCTTGTTAGTTACACACTTTTAATTTGTAAGAAACTCTATGCAAATGATTCCCTCGATTATTTAAGTTTGGTTAACATATGTTTTTAGAGTATTTATTAAAAAAATTAAAAATAATTTTTTCTTTGAAAAAAATAATATTTGAATATTTAAAGAATTAAACATACAAAATTATTACAAAATAAAATTTATATATTTAATACCTTAAAATATATACCTTTGAGCATATATTAACTTTTGGCTTATGTAATTAACGCTCTTTAAATTGCGTAATCATTATGCTATCTATATATATAATATAAGGTGTAAGCTTTCCTTGGTGCCGGGTGTCAACATGCAGTTAGTGTTGTTTACTTGTTTAAATTCGGGGTTCGTCTGCTCTATTATGAACCGTCCGTGAAAGGTTTCCTATTAAAATAAAGCAATGGTATTGATTGAATGTTTAACCTTAACCTAATTAATCATTTACAAAAGGGGTTTAAAGTACTACTTCCATTCCACAGTATTTCATTTTATATTATCTTTTCACAGTTAAAATTAAATTTAATTAATTTTTAAAAAAAAGTACAAGAGACACTCCAATAATTATAATTACAATTACATGTATTTAAAATACCTCACAGAAATACCTCTATTGGAATATATCAAATGAGAGACGTTTTATAATGAGATAATGAGAGGTTAAATCTTGTCCATACAACTATATTAAGAGTTATTCAAGTGACATCTGATCATTTAAAAAAGTCACGTGACTTTTTCTTCTAATCTTAATCATTTATGTTGTATAGACAAAATTTTACTAAGTTTTAAAATAAGTGTAAGAGGGATAAATTTTGATCATACAACTCTAATTTTTTTTTTGTTTAATTTAATCCTCTCAACTCTCATTATAACACATCTTCTCATTTGATATGTTTTAATTAATATATTTGAGTATATAGTTCTTAAGCCTTAACTCAACTGACAAATGTTGGATATTGTTAATTTGAACGTCTTATTATAATTTTGAACCAAATACCTCACAGTTGTATGAGTTAATTATTATGAAATATATATATATATATATATATATATATATAGTTTTTTAAATGTTTAAATATGTAATTAATATTGTAAATATACTATATTTGATTTTAGCTTATGCAAGCGAACCTTATCCTTACTTATATATAATATTTGACTTTTGATTTTTGTTAGTCCTTATAAAATTTATTTATATTGAAACTAATGTTTGTAATATGTATAATATTTTGTTTTAACTCCTTTAATATAAGTGATATAAATGATTAAATAAATATTATGAAAAAATTTGCAGAGATTAGAAGAAAACATCACAAACCAAAAGCAAAAGGATGTATATATATATTTACAAAATGGCAGAAAAAAATAGTTTTACAGGAAATAAATACAAAAAATGATACATTTACATATATTAAACTTTTTTTTTTTTGAATGGGGATTAAAATTTGTTTTAGCAATGGATAAAGTGGGACTAATGCCTAATTAATCCAAACTCACTACTCATTATGCCTCATTCCTCAAGTAATTGTGCAACCTGGCATGCTAATAACAGATCGAGGTGCATTTATACTAGCGACAAAGGGGTCACAAATGTCATGTCGCTTTTATCTTTTTTTTGTCAACAATTGTCGTGTCCCTTAACACGGTCAAATGTTCATTATTTTTTTATTATATATATACATACAGGGAGTTCTTATATTCAAAATTCTCACCCCACATCAATTGGCTCAGAAAATCTCACCTACGGCCTTCGTTCAATACTTATAAGGAATTAATTTTGAAGATATACTTTATTCCATAAAAAAGAAAACGGAAAGAAGAAAAATGAAAGAACGAGAAGCAACCAGATGCAATTCAAACAAGCTTTTTATAAATGTCAAATCCGTCGCAATACAAGGAAGATTCATGAATTGGTTGGTAGCAACTCAATCTTAGGGAGCTATCTGTCAAACTAGTCAAAAATAAAAAGAAAAATTCCTTTCATGAATATTGAATACCCCATCCAGGGTACCCTACCCTTTTATTTGTCCATGACCCACGAAATCAATTCGGGACCTAGTACCGGTAACTTTTTTTTTTTTCCGAGGACACATAATTTAAATACACAATTTAAGTTTAGTTTTTTTTTTAATTATTTTAAAAATATATATTATTTAACTTTTTTTAGACTAAAATCGATTGCATACAAATATAGCAATTAAAATATTGAATTCTTCACTGGCCCCTCCCCCGATTGGTCATTTGGAATATTTGTTTTGTATCATGGATGGATGAATGTAGTAGTTTCTATTGAGTAAATTAAAATTTAAAATTCTATAAAAAAAATATAAATGTTTGATATTTATTGAATAAGTTCAATTTAATGGATAATATATTTTTAAAAATATAAGTAAAATCGATTATTAGATTAAGTAGTTACAATTATTTGATTTTTATAATTTTATGTATGTGTAATTCTTAAAATAATATACAAATCTATTATCAATATAAAAAAAAATATATGCTATAAAAATTATAATATTGTCTATTAAAAATTTAGTCTTTTTATTTTATTTAAAAATTAAATGATAATATATTTTATTGATTATTTAGTTCAAATAAAAAACAGCACAAAAGAATTGCACAAAAAATAATTGCAAAATAAAATCCTGCACATAAAAAATCTGCAAAAAAAAACTGCAAAAAAATTTAAAATCCTACATATAAAACTACATCAAAAAACCTTAATTAAAAAATATTGCACATAAAACAGCAATAAAAAAAGTGCAACTGAGACATATTTGTCATCTACATAATTGATATCTAAAGTAAAAATATTAATGAATGCATTAACGAGACAACAATGTAATTACACAACGAAAATTTTATGTTTTAATAAAATTATTGTCGCGGCCTAAAATTTTAAGTTTTTCTCGAATTCAATGGAATCACCACCAAAGTTTATTTTAAAATAGGAAAAACATTGGAAAACCTTTAAAAATAGAAAAGATGGTATTTGAAACCAAATTTTAAGTTCGAAAGTCGATTATGCGTAGAGAATGTATTAACACCCTACAACAACCGTTAAAATACGGTTACCTGTAATTAATTGTGCAAAATTATTGTTAAAATACGGTTACCTGTAATATTTCTCCTTTTTGAAATGCAAATATATTTTTTTTATAAAAAGAATCTAATGATAAAGTTATATTTAAAATGTAGAGGAAAAAAAGAAATTTTATTATTATGTTTGACAAGATTGTGATTTTGTGCGTTAGAGAAATCAAAGTTATGTAGTTTTTAAGTAGAAAATGCAAATGTGTTGATTGGTTTTAAAGAAAATGTGTTTGGTTACAATAAAATGATTGGATAAAAGAAATTGTTGATTTAACGAAAGAAAAAAAAAACTTTGAGTCTGATAAATTGATTTTGAAGAGAATGTTTGGTTATTTATTGGAATTTGGTTAAGAAAATTTAATATCACTGATTTGTCACAACTCAAGCGTCTTAAACTATCACTAACAAGATGTCGCATCTTTGTCAGTCTTATTTTATTAAAATGATAACTATTGTTTAGAGTTTAAGATCATCAAGTTGTCGCAACTCAGACGTTTCAAAACAAAGTTTCGCAAAATATAACATTTCAACCAATTCTTTTTAGCCACATTGACTTTGAATAACATCGATTTTCATTTTATTAAATATGATAATGATAAAGCTAAGAATGAATTTTGAATGCCTACAATTTCATTAGTGGCTGATGTTGAATGTACTTAGCTCATAATTTAATAAAAGAATAAAATGACAATTATTATAACACGAAAGAATAAATCTGAAAGAATTGAATAAAACTTTTAACAAAACTAAAATGCTTATTTATGGTAAAACAAAATTCAAATTAAAGGTATAACATTAAACAAAATTAAAAATTGTTACAGAGATGAGTTTAGAAATAGTTACCACACAATTTGAATATTTGTTATACTCCTTGATTTGCTCTGTTTGTATTCTGCTTTTGTTTTTTTCTTCCTTAAATCAATTCATGCTTCATTTATCTTACTAACAAAAACTCTTACTAGCTAAATAAATGAAAACTCTAAACTTCTCCCCTTTATTTTTTTTGCTCTCAATTTATAGACTAGAATGATGAATCTTTGTATCCATGAGACAAAGTTGAGTGATAGATTATTGCTTGTTTTTGCAGAAAAATTAGTTTTGCTAAGCTAAGTTTGGGAGAAAAAAAAAGGATACACTTTTTTATTGTTCGTATAAATGGTAAAAGTTGTAGCCATTTTAAGGAAAAGAAAAAAAAAAGCAAAATGGACTAAAAAGGGGTTGGAAAGATGGCGCGCAAACAAGGAAAAATTGCAAGTGTTTTAGGGAAGGAAAAAAAAGCAAAATGGGCTAAAAACAGTAGAAAGGTGGTGTGTGCAGCTATAAAGGTGAAAAGCAAGAAGGCTGAAAAGATGGAAGAGAGTGCTAATGTTGCCCAAAAAAACAAGTACTTAGAGGGACCCCGAACCAGATGATACAACCAGAGGAAGAAACAGAACCAGAGGATACCAAAAGAGGTAGAAATGGAATCAGAACCAGAGGGAACCAAACGGAACCAGAACTAGGGGATACGACTAGTGGATATCACCATAGGATACGACTAAAGGATATCACAAGAGGATGTGACTAGAGGATACAACTAGATGATACGATCAAAGGCATAAACGAAACCAGAAGTAGAGGCAGAAATAAAATCAGAGAAAAATACCAGAAGGATACCACCAGAGGTAGAAACGGAACCAGAACCATAGGCAGAAATGAAACCAGAACCAAAATTAGAGGCCAAAATAGAACCAGAGGCAGAACCAGAACTAGAATCACAGGGAACCAGAACCAGGGGCAGAACCAGAACTGAAGGGAACCAAAACCAGAGGCAAAACTAGAGAGAACCAGAAGCAGAGGGAACCAGAACTAAAACCAAAGGCAGAACCATAACCAGAATCAGAGGCATAAACGAAACCAAAACCAGAGAGAACCCTTATTTTTAGGAAAATAGTAATTATGGAAAATAATAAAAATTAAACATATTACTTTTTTTTATAAAAAAATTTAAATTGGCCGGACAAAATTGGGGTACTACAATTACACAAGTGATAAATATATAAATGGCAGGATAAATATTTGTCAGTAATACATAAAAAATACAAGACAAATATTAATCATTGATAAATATTAAAAAAACACGAGATAAATTTTTGTAATTTATTAATATAGGTAAAATATTGGATAAATATTTTTTTTCTAATACAAAAAAAAATACGCTGTCAATGATAAATATAAAAATTACGCAACAAATTTTTACTACTAATACATAAAAAAAACATGTGACAAATATTTATCATTGATAAATATTAAAAAATCACAGAACAATTCTTTGATATTGATAAATATAAAAAATATTTGATTAAATATTTGTCGTTATAAATAAAATGAGATTATTTGTTTAAAATCTACACATAAAATATCAATGACGTGTCACTCATACAATAGCTTGAACTTCTTACTAGTAATCAATGAGTAACAGTAGCAAAATTAAGACAAATTTTATAGGGTGACCAAATATTAATAAAAATAACTAATACATTAAATTTGACCATAACCAAAAACATTAAAAATTATATTAAAATTAACACAAAAATTACTTCATCAATAAAAAAATCAAAATTAATACTTATCAAATGTAAACTATAGTAACAACGGAAGAAAAAACAAAAACAAAAAATATAGCTATTTAAAAATATTGAGTTCTAGGACCTTTAAGATGTTAGATCCACCTACGTATTATTAAGCTTTGTGCTTTGAATAATTTTTATATATTATTTGTGGCAGACAAAGTTAGTCCACTTTTGCATGACCCTTTGCCGCAACCGTTAAATCAATGAAATTCAATCTAAACGAAGCAAAGTAGTTTTGTATAACAAGAATTACTCCCTCTAGTTATAATAAGTAAAAATAATTATTTTTATAATTATTAAAAAAATTAGTTAATTATAATTAATTTTCTAAATTTCATATAAAATATCATCGAAATTGAAGTGTTTTTTTGAATTTCAAACACTCAACTATGAACTTTGAATGTTTTTATTAAAATAATGATATATTAAAAAAATTAGTATTAAATAAATCAAAGTAGTTAATTTTTGCCTATAATAATAATCAATATTTGATGTTATTTTTTTGTTTATAATAGTGACTAGAGAGAATATTTCTAAAATACTAACTTCGGTCCCATTATAATAAAAGATTTAGAGATATTTTAATCTCATTTATAAGAAAAAGTTGTAATTTTTAAGATTCATTTATTGTAAATAAATTTTTTATCCTTATTTAGTATTTCACATCTATAAATAATGTAGTTGTAAAAATATTCAAATAATAATAATAATGATAAATTAATTAATTAGTATCGATATCGATATTTTTTTGGTCCTTACAAATATGTTTCGTTTTGATTTCGGTCTCTGTAATTTTTTTTGTTTGATTTATACTCTTGCAAATTCTAACAAGTTTTAAAAAAGTACTTTATGAATATTTTTTAGTAAAAATACGGCAAGACTAATTTTGGATGAAGTGGCACATGGTGACTGTATAATTGTTGTTGACTAGATAATATTCAATATTTAAAATTAAAATTCATTTTATTAAATCATTTTATTATTTAATTAAAAACTTAAAACTAATTAATTAATTAATAAATCAATTAAATAATAAAAACTCAATAATCTTCGTTTTCAACCCCAATTTTTTTAATAAAAACTCAACAACTTTCATCTTTAACCATAATTTCTTCATTTTCAAATCACAAATTCTCATATCTTCAAGAAAATATAAATTTCATCTCATATCTACTCTATTTTATTATATAAAGTAAATATTTTATAATTAAGAAAAATTTCAATCTCTATATGTATACAACATATCATTTTTTTTAAACCTGCAATGTGTATAGAAAAGTTAAATCGACTTTTTAAAATTTATTCGTTTAGAGTTTACCTATCTCTAAAGTAATACTATAACATGTATACAATAGCATAAATCATATTTTATTAAATCCGCAACTTGTATTAAAATTGGAGTGCACATAAAAGATAAATTCACTATTTTATTTTAATCAAAAAATTACAACCTGAAATTAAAACTAGGGAAGAATAAGTCAAGATATATAAAATTTTGTCATAGGCTACACGACCATTAAATCAGTATCATAGCTTGACCATTTATATAAGGCAACACAGAGAAATTTATGTTTATAGATTTGAAAATTTTCTTAATTATAATATATTTACTTTATATAATAAAATAGAGTAGATATGAGATTAAATTTATATTTTCTTGAAGATATGTGAATTTGTAATTTGAAGATAAAGAAATTAGAGTAGAAGATGAAAGCTGTTGAATTTTTATTAAAATATTTGAAGTTGAAAATGAAGATTATTAAATTTTTGATATTTAATTGGTTTATTAATTAATTAATTAATTATTTAGTTTTAAATTTTTAATCAAATAATTAAATGAGTTAATAAAATGAATTTTAATTATTAAATATTGTCTAGTCAACAACAATTACACAGTCACCATCTGCCACTTTATCTAAATTAGTTATGTAATTATTTTTTTTACTAAAAAAGATTCATAAATGATTTTTTTAAACTTGTTAAAATTTACAAGGATATAAATCAAACAAAAATAATTATAAAAACTAAAATAAAAAAGAAAACATATTTACAAAAATAAAAATCATATTTAAATTTTTTTTTTAATAATTGAGACAAGAGGATGCTAGTAAATTGATCCCATCCATTTTTAGAATGATGATATCATAATGAATTACAGTCAGCAATCAATTCAATGTATTTAGTCCCGAGACTCTGAGCATGGACATATTTATTAGAAGCAGGAAACCAAATTACCCATTGCAAGAGAGTTGACTATAAACTGTGATGCATGCTGATAACACAATTAATACACCGACGCGATGTTGGTTGGGAGTTGAAGCTAGCTTCATCCATTAAACAAATTGTGGAAAATGTTACTCCTCTATCTTTCTTCCAACATAATCTAACAATTCAATAAAAGGGCTGCACTAGCGCCATCCTAGACTCGGGAGTTACCTTAATAGCAAAATATATTTGTATAAATGAAGTGCATGTTTGTTTTCAGTTTAATTGATTTTGATTTGAAATTAATTATAACTTAAAAATAATATTTATAATTTTTGAGTTTAACTATAATTTTTATACTAAAACTTATTATTCAACTATTTTTATGTAAATATATTTAAATGTAAATTATTTTATGTTTTAAATCGTTTTTAATTAAAATAAATTTTTCAAAATAAATTTATTTAAAAGCAATTTTTATGGCAACAACATCAAATTAACATGCACGAAATCAAATATCTCCGTCTGTAGAATAAAGAGCGTAGCTATTTTTTTTAATAAAAAAGGATAAAAGTGCGTAGCGGTTGTGTTCCTTTTTACTTTCCGTTTATGACAAAAACGTGAATTTTCATCTCTGAAATTTGGTTGTAGGTAGCGTTTGAATGTCATCTTAAGAGAGAGGATCTTGGCATAAAAATATTCAAAGTGTCACAAACACTCGCCTTTACGCAACTTATTACAGTCAAGTTTTTTTTTTTTTTTGTATTTATTTTTGTTACAAATTTCTATTGTAATATTTACCGTTTTTTTCTTTTCCAATGTAAAATGAATTACGAATTTAAAGGAGGTGTAGAGTAAACTTATTTTACACTCATAATTAATTATAACTTATCACGTCAATAAAAAAAATCATTTTATATAATATAATAAATTAAATATTATAATTAAACAAAAATATAAAATAATTTTTGGCCACAAATCGATTTTGATCCTTGCTGCTCAACCTCCTCTATTGTCCACAAATTGATTTTGGCCATTTTGTTACGGACGCATTGCATACAAGAGATGTCAAATTAATCATATAATACATTTGTACTCGATATTAGCTTTAAAAAAAATTAAGAATATTAGATACCTCTTAGGAATGTTAATGCAAATCTATTGTAATAGATTTGTCAAAAATAACTTTTTTATTCAAAAATTAGAATGCAATACATGAGTATATAGACATTTCAACTATGTTGCGCTCTTAGACACTTACCTATTATTTGCAACACCACATTCAATTGTATTAATAATTTCTTCAAAAAAATTATATTAATAATGATAAGTAAAACAAAACTTGAGATACTAGACCAATATCCAATAAAACAATAACAATTGAAATGCAGACTGCCTCATTAAACACCCCTTTATGAAAAACTCATGCTATAAAACCAATGAAGAGGGAGAAAGATGCAATAATTGCCAACAACAAGCACTGATTCATGTACAAAATCGAAAATTAGGAAATTCTACTCTATTAGGAAATAAGTCTTCTTTAATACAAGAAGATATAGAATCTCATCGAATAAAATCAATCATAAAAAAATATGCATTAGCTAATTTATCTACGCAACTATTACTTTTTCGATAAATACAAGTGATTTTAAATCGACAACTTGTCGACCTCTAATAAATTGAACGCAATTACTCCATCTATTCTTAAGATGCTAAAGAACAATAAAGAGATAACTAAAAACTTGAACAATTATATTAGAATCACTCTTCAATCACATATTTGTCCACCCCTTTTTTACTGCTCACTCAATAGCCAACATGATATCAAATAGTTTAGCATAAGAGTTGTTGAGACTCCAAACTAAGTTAGATGTAAATCCACATAGAAATGAGTCATAAGAATCTCTAAAAAGTCGTTAGCATTGAGGCCTACCATAAGAACCATTAAAAGCACCATCATTATTACATTTTAATCAAGATAATAGAAAGAGCTACCATATCACTTCTTTAATCACCGGAGCATTAAATACATCACCGGAGTATTAAATACATGATAAGCAATGTTGAATTCTTTGAAGACCTTAAATTCATACATAAAAAATCTCATGCATCCCTTAGAATTATTATCTAATAAATAAGCACTTACTTTTTTATATTATGAATGACTTGTTGCAACTTCATGTAAATATCCTCGAAACGAATCTTGTTCTTCCTAAACAAAATACTCCAAAAAATGTTAATGTCAAAATCAATATAGAGAATAATAAAATTTTACATTACATCAATCAATAATAAAGGATGAATCAAGTTACTCGGGGAGCATAGTCATGTTCTACTTGATATTTCATTTACAAACATTAAATTAGTGTACTAACTCCTATCATACCCTAGTGAATGTTAAATTTTGCACATTTAAAAAAATATTATTGATAATATTTTGTCGAAAAAATTGTATGGATGATTATATATATAAAAATTTATAAAATAATTACTTTTTTAATTGTTGATTAAAAAGTATGACAATTTTCATGTTACTAATTTTAGTTGTTTGGATAGATCAACTCTTTTTATTTATTATCAATTTTAAAAATAAAATAAATTAATCCAATATGTAAATGGATTTATTTCGTATACTATGTCAATGTAAAAAAAATTGAAATTGTCAAAGAATATTTACTGCTATATCATCTACAATGTTTGACCGTGTAAATGAAATAAATCTACAAGTACTTTATAAGTTATACAAATGA
>JBBPBQ010000002.1:7063928-7101075 GCA_037974755.1 Cicer yamashitae
TAATTTTTATATCTTAAAGTGAGCAAAGCGAAAAAAAAAAAACAGTTAAGAGAATAAAATGAAATTTAAAAATAATTTAAAAAGAGGAATTCTTTGTAGTCGGTAAGGAAAACAAAGGCAATTGCAAATATGATTGCAAAAGACATTTTTATTTTATACTTTTTCTGGTGTTTTATATAAAATACAGTTGAGTTAAAATATAATTAACAAAAATTGATATATTTAATTTAAATTATTGACTAAATATATCAACTTTTATTAATCAAATTTTAATTAAATTGTCTTTTATATAAAAGATTGATGTATTATTTTAAAAATTACAAAGAGCAACTAAGAGATCTACCACTAAAAAGTTTGAGAAAGGTGATGTGTAGAAAACTATTGAGAAATTGTCTCTTATAAAAGAAATGGAAGTATTATTTTAAAAATCACAATGAGCAACTAAGAAATGTTCCACTTAAAAATTTGAGAAATGTAATGCGTAAAAAACTATTGAGAAATGTAATGCGTAAAAACTATTGAGAAATACAACGTGTTAGGCTAAACGGATTCATGCAAATCGTGCGGTCAATTTATTGCACCATATAACAGTGCTCTTAAAATAAAATACGTGAAAAATACTATTTACTTCTTTAAAATTTACATATTAATTTGTGGATGAAATAGTATTTGTTGGAATAGGTCAGTTCCTTAAATTGATTTATGTCTCTTACAGTATTAGTCTTCAACTTACCGATGAGTTATACTTTGACAATTAAAACACATATATACATATCAATTGTAAAACTTATGATTCAGTGTGGTGGAGAGATATTCAAAAGGTAGATCTTGGATTTCAGAATAATCAAGTTAATTGGTTTTCCAAAAACTTTGAAAAGGTGATGGGAACAAGGACAAATTTGTTGTTTTGACATGATCCTTAGATGTGGTGTGGTGTTGGTGGTGTATGTTGTTTTACTGGGCTAGGACTTGTTGCGGAGTGATATGTGTAGGTAAGTAAGCTTGTGTTTATAGGAAAATGTTCTCCATAGGTGGATTTGGAGAAATATTTTCGAAAGTGAGTTTTCAGTCAAAAGAGTTTATTGAATGTTGGTGTTAGATGCAAGTAGTGAAAAATCTCCTCTTTACAATCATGCAAGGAATAAATTTGTTGTGATGAAGATTCCCTTCTTTGTTTGGAGATTATTACAAAATAAACTCTCTATAATGGACAACCTTGTACGACGTGAAGCAAATCATTCGAATATACTATGTACCCGTGGTTGTGGTTTATCTCAAACATCTCAACACTTATTTGTTGAGTGTGGATATTTTGGTAATATTTGAAAGCTAGTCAGGACTTGGATGGGTATTAAGTAGTGTTTTGTCAAAATGTGCTTTGAATCGTGTTCACTCTTTTGGTAGTTTACGTTTGATTAGTAAGGTGCATTGTGATATTATGCGTTCGGTTCGAATGATTTGTTTGTGGGCTATTTGGAAAGCTCGAAATGTCGTTACCTTTCATCGTAAAGAGCTTGCCTTGGATTCTGTTGAAGAATCTATTAAATTATTGTTTTGGTGGTGTTTCAAAATAAATGTGAAAGATTTCAAGTTTGAGCTTCGTGAATGGTGGACTCATCCTATAGTGTGCTTGAGATCCTTGACGTGAGCACTATTTCCTTGCTTAGTGCTTGTGTTGATTTGGTGTAAATGTTTTTTGTTTTGACTTCGGTTATTTGTTTTGTGTTAGGTTTGATGTAGGTTTAGCTTAGTTCTTAAATTATAAATGATTATTAGAATTCTTAACTTTGACATACCTTATGTCTTGGATAGATTTGATTTTTATTATACTGTTGTTTGTTTTTTTCCAAAAAAAAAAAATTGTTCATCATTAAAGATTTGATATCCAGCACATGATTATCAACTATTGTCATACTACACATTACAATTTATATTAGCTAAATATAAATGTGGTATTTCTTTCTAATGTATAATATATATTAAAATGTTAATTTATCGTATGGTAGTATTATTTCTTGTAAAATGTTCGAACTTTTTGTATCATATTTTGTCTCCAAATTAAAATACTAATAAAATTTCATTTATATATTAATATACTTTTAAGGAAAAACAACATCTAATGATGCTAAATATATATGTATATTTATCTAGTTTATTCTATCACCGAAATTATCAATTTTTTTCTTTTGTTATTTTTATGGGTTAAGTTTATGTCTTTTCTTATTTTTCTTCCTTTTTTCTTAAAAAAATATTTTAGCTTAAAAAAATTATGTATTGAGAATTTTTATAATTTCAATGTGATTTGAATGTTTCCTTCTAAATCACAATTTTCTTAAGCGTAAACTTTTTACTATATGTGAAAATTTATTCATAATACGATCTATATATTAATTAATTTGTATTGCTATATTTTTTCTAACTATATAAAATATTCATCAAAAATTAAAATTAACTTTTTAATTAGAAAATACACACTATAGAAATTAATATCAATACCAATATATATATAGAGAGAGATAACACTTGTTACGATATCTTAAATAAATATTGAATTTTATTATAATTTAGATGTTACATGTTTTTTCATGTAAAATACCATTATTGATTTTTTGGTTTTAATAATTTGATTTCTAGGGAAATTGGACACCAGTAAATTAGAGTTTGGGTGAAAGGTAAAATAAAATTTTACTAAAAATTGTTCTAACAAAGATTCGAACATAAATTCTTTTAAATTTAATTGAAGTTCATCAATCACTCGAGCCTAATTATTTGATTAAAATACCATTATTGATGATATATAATTTTTAAATGTTGAATATCATTGTCAAAAAATAATAATTTTGAATATCAATATATATATAAATTATATATACATATATTTAAATAAATAAGCTTCAATTAAAATTTATTTTCACGGAATTGCTTTCTTTACATCGATCGATTAAGGAAGTTTCCATATCAATTTGAAGATTTTATAAGTTTCCTTATTAAAAAATTACTAAACCTATTATGTATGTTTTAATTTATTTTTGTATGAAAATATATTAATTGTTATTATTTAATTAAATTAAAAAGTACAATTAAAAAGAGGATTTGAACGGAATTTTCGATCATTGTGAGGATACCGATTTATAAATTACATTAATTAAAATTAGCTTACTTTATTATATTCTAGTATAGTGATTCGTGTTAAACACGGTAGTTGCTCTTTATTATTCGCTCTTTATGATTTTAATAATAAATTAAAAAAAACTTAAATAAAACAAAACAAAATAAAATAAAGAATATAATATTTATTTTTGTTATGCGCTTAAGATAATTGAATAGTTAGCTAAAAGATAATATAAGTTTGTATTAAAATAATCACATAAACCAAGTATATGAAAATAAAAAAGGTTATAATATTTGTTTTTATTCTTATAAAAGATGTTAAATTTTGATATAATTAACTCACAACAGTAAAGTTTTAGGTTTTTGAGACAAAACGTTCAATTTAATAAAATATTACTATTTTTTTAGAAAAAATAACTTTTGTTGAAATCTTAAAATGGGAACAATACACTCAATTGATCCTAAATTCAAATATTTCCTATTCATATTTTGATATTAATAAAAAATAAAAAAATACTCATTATACCTATAAAATTTTTAGAAACCATTAAAAATTACCTCACAAAAAACTTAATCATAACATCAAATTAATTTTTTTTTCACATTTGGACGACATTCTTTACAAGTATAGTCAATTAGTCAAGGATCAATAAAATTACCGATTCTGGATTCAAACAGTTAAACTGACTTGTTTTTATTTTTATTTTTTTTACTAAACTTAGTTTTTTTTAAAAAAAAAAACATTTTTTGAGACCTGAATTTGATTTGAGTAGCCAATTTTAAATTTCAATAATAAATGTCACCATTGACTCATGAATCCCGACAAATAAAAAACTGCCCGAAATATGACCATGATATTATTGTGTTATCAAGACAAATCATTATTTGTGCAAATTTCCGCCCCAATTTTTACATTTAAACGTTCTAAAATTATAAAATATCAAATCAATCATGTTATTATAATTATTTATTTATTTCTGAAAGTGTTGACGAGGTGGATGAATTTCCAAAGATAATATTTCTTTCTAGATGAACTGGATCCGAAACAGCTTATGTGCTGGTGTATATATATACACATAATAGAAAACATTACAAACTTTGTGTGTATTTGTTACAATTAAATCACTCTCACACCCCGACATAAACCAACATTCAGAACCGCCTCAACATGCCGACCAAAACCTTGTACTAACAGACACAGTGAAAAGGATTCATTGAAGGAAGTTATTAACAGAATAAAAATGGTGTTGCCTATGGCTATGTGTGGACAAGAAGAACTTGAATTATCTCTAGATGGAAGTCACTATAGTCTTTCTACCGGAATATTACCTTCTCTCGGAGCAAGAAGTAACCGGAGAGTTAAACTCAGACCTCTCATTATATCACCCTATGACCGCCGTTACAGGTAATATATCATTCTTATTCATTCTCTTGTACAACTTAATTGTTTTTAACAAAAACTCATAAACTCGCCTTCAAACAAGATTCAATTAAGGATTAATTGTTTGAGAAAATGCAAATTTAAATCTTAACTGAAATATTTTTTATCATATTTTATTTATCTCTCGGTTAAAATTTGTATTACTAGAGTTCAATTCCCCAAAAAAACATATGGTTAATAAAAACAATAAACACCTTCACCGGTTTTTTTCTTTTACGCCGTGAGAAGTTTGATAACTTTCGTGTATTTCTTTACTCTGTTTCTGACGGAAGTTTGTTAGGTGTTAGTATTACACTTTTTTTTTATTTGATCTTATTATTTTATTGGATTCTTGTTTGTGATCTTTTCTTTTATTCTACTTTTTGAAATCATTCAAGCATTCCTTCCTCGGTGAATGCTCATAATATTTTATATGAATAAACAATCTTTTCTCTTTATTAGTATTTATTAATTAATATTAATTCTGAGCCGTATCCTTTTGTAAACTTCCTAAACTGTTTTTGTCTAAATGCTAATATTTGGATGTTTTCCTAAACCAGAAAGCAACAACACTGAATCTGTTCCTAATGATCACCGTCGATTACTAAAACAGAAATTTGTTTACCTTTCGTTATCTTTTGCGTTTTATGATATTTTTAATCCACAGTTTCATGACTCTGTATTTCTCGAAACGTTAATTCTTAGAGATCTATCCAACCTAAAAAAGAAAATTGGTTTTGTTTTGCTGTGTTTAATAAGAGTTTTCGAGTGTTGAAAGGAACATGTTACAAGCATAAACATGTCCTAATTAATCCTATAAAGTTTGACTTTGTTTACTTCGATGAGAAACAACCAAGAAGTTGGTGGATGGCTTTGCTGCCTATGCATGTAATGAAAGAGTTGAGTTTCAAATTGGATTCTCAATTGAAACTCCAAATACCCGTTTTGTTTTTGCCTCTGTAACCGCTTCTAGGCTATGATGGATATGACGTTAGTTTTCAAAGCATGACGGTGGTTCAATGTGATTACTTTATATCCACCGTAATGCAAATTTATTTGAGTTTAATTTTGATATTTTACACGGAACACACTCGATTACGACCTTTCTCCTTCTATATCAAACTCATTTGATAGATGCACAATAATAAAAAAAATTAGTTTTTTTTTCCAAACGTATCATTTAATTACTAGCTGTATTTTAACTCTATATCTAATTAAAGGTATTTTGTGAAAATTAATTATTACTTCGTAAAATTTAAAGAAAATCTTATGTAAAAGGGAAAAGTTTTTTTATTAAAGGGTTTTACATGTAAGAACAAAGTTAGTATATTTGTAATTTTGGTAGTAGTTATGAAAAAATTAAATGTTATAATATAATGATTGTGATCGACTATCAAAATAAAAATCCTTTATATTAATATTATGTATCGTTCATTTGTCCATACCAACATAAAAAAAATTGTCCCGTTATATATTTATAATTAAATAAATTAAATTGTTGAGACTTTTTTATTACCTAAAATTTTGAGATCTAAAGTTTTAGTTTGAGATGATTGTACAACTATAGATATAAAAAATTTATACTATGAGTGTGACACAATATAAAAATTGTGATTGATTAACAAGGTAAAAATTCGTTTACACTAACAATATATATAAGTTAAATCGAAATTATTTATCTTTCTTTTTCTATGTGCTATTCTTTTTTTTTTTTTAATCTAAGATGAGATAATAAATAATATCATAATTAACATGACTGTGAAACCTCGAATTTGAATCTGAGACATGACCCAGTTGAATTATGACTTAAAAACTTATATACGGTTTCTAACTTTATTGAAGAAATAATTGACGAGTATCTTATCAAATCAACTTATTTAACCTCGTTTAAGTAGTATGACATAAAAAAAATAGATAATTATAATTGGATGAGTTTTAAACTAATTTGCACTTAAATTTATTGTCATCTAGACCTATTTTAAGTGATTAAAAGTATTAATTCGTTGGATTTTGTGCAGGATATGGGAAACATTTCTTGTAATTCTGGTGGTGTATACTGCTTGGGTATCTCCATTTGAATTTGGGTTCCTAAGGAAACCACAAGCACCACTTTCGATCACAGATAATATCGTGAATGGATTCTTTTTCATAGACATAGTTCTCACTTTCTTTGTGGCTTACGTAGACAAAACAACCTATTTATTCGTAGATAAGCCAAAACAGATTGCTTTGAAATATGCAAGAACTTGGTTTGCCTTTGATGTTATATCCATCATTCCTTCAGAGCTTGTTGTAAAGCTATCTCCTTCTCCTTTCCAAACCTATGGTTTATTCGACATGCTTAGGCTTTGGCGTCTTCGAAGAGTTAGTGCTCTGTTTTCTCGGTAAGATTGAGACTTTATCATATAACTTTACTATCAATACATGTTTTCTTTCTTTTTTTGTCTACTTTATGATTCTAAATGTTCTGTCTTTGGTGCTAGGCTTGAGAAGGACAGAAACTATAACTATTTTTGGGTTCGGTGCGCAAAGCTTATTTGTGTAAGTTTTTAAGATTTGAAAAGGTGCTTAAACTTTATTTTAGATCAAAAAAGATATTTTATTTTTCTAAATGTCAACACCATTAAATTTTAGTGGTTTTTTCGTCCAAAACCGTGAAAAAATGTGGCACAAATCAAAATAAAGACAAATTACTTCGGCAAAAAATACATGGTCATTTTTTAACCGTTTTGGACAAAAAAGTCAATAAAATTCAACGATGGTGTTTATGTTTAGAAACATAAAAAAACATTTTTGATCTATAAAATATATGCAGTTGTTGGACTAATAATAATTTGAGTGATTTTCATAGGTTACCCTTTTTGCTGTACATTGTGCTGGATGTTTTTATTATCTAATTGCCGCACGTTATCATGATCCAAAAAGGACTTGGATTGGGCAAATATCGGAAGATTTCATTCATCTGAGTTTGTGGACAAGATATGTAACAGCTATTTACTGGTCCATCACTACTTTGACAACAGTTGGTTATGGAGATTTGCATCCTGTAAATGAAAGGGAAATGGTCTTTGACATTTTTTACATGCTCTTCAATCTAGGATTAACAGCATATTTGATTGGTAATATGACTAACTTAGTTGTCCACGGCACAAGTCGAACTAGAAAATTTGTAAGTATCAACCTATTTCTTAGTAGTAGAGAATATCTGCATCTATGCACTCAAAACATTGATAGTCGTTTGATTGAGATCTAACGACTTAAATTTAAGTTTGATATTTTTAATTATAAAATTAAAATATGCATTTTCTTTAATTGTTTGATCTTGACTAAACGACTCAAAAGTCTTGAATGCATGAATTCGGAATTTTATGAAAGGAAGAAGTCCGAATTCTAAAATTTGATGTTTAGAAAATTGTAAAACTAATTGGTTTGTGACTATTCTTAGAGGGATACCATACAAGCTGCCTCAAGTTTTGCACAAAGGAACCAATTACCACCTCGTTTACAAGATCAAATGCTTGCACACTTGTGTTTGAAGTTTAGAACAGACTCAGAAGGATTGCAGCAACAAGAGACACTTGACTCTCTTCCCAAAGCTATTAGATCAAGCATTTCACATTATCTTTTCTATTCTCTTATGGATAATGTCTACTTATTTAAGGGGGTTTCAAATGATTTGCTCTTTCAATTGGTAATTGCACATTTTTTGTCCTAACTTGTAATTTTTAGCTACATTTTTTTTATTTTAATTTGAGTTAATGAATTGTTTTTGGTTAATTAAACTTTAAAAGGTATCAGAGATGAAACCAGAGTATTTTCCACCCAAAGAAGATGTTATTTTGCAAAATGAAGCTCCAACTGATTTTTACATTCTAGTCACGGGTGCCGTGGTAAGTATCCAAATTATTTGTTTAAATTTCAAATATATATTTTCAAATGTATTCATTGTAATATGATATGAATATTTCCGTTATGTTGTTTCTAATGTTTTGATTATTTGATAGGAGTTATTAGTTCTCAAAGGTGGAGTTGAACAAGTAAGTTTTTTCATTAAATAGTTAATGAGCGATAAGAATATGCGTTGAAATCTATTAGATATAATATTAGTCACACAGTTAGATTAATTAATTAGTTGAAATAATCAATTCTTTTCAATGAAAATGTCAAGTATTATTTAGTAAAATCTTTTTTTTTTCTTTTAGATTTCTTATATAGTAATCAGAGCTTCCGTTGTAGAGCTTTATTTTTCTCAATCATGGCAACTAGTAAAAAAAAGTTAATCTAAGTAACTGGTGTGACTAATATTGTACTCTAAATTTGAATAAAATGTATGATATGAACCCATTTGAATGTTGGTAATTGATTCTAGGTTGTCGGAGAGGCAAAAACAGGAGAACTTTGTGGCGAGATTGGTGTGCTTTGCTATAAACCACAACATTTTACAGTTCGAACCAAACGATTAAGTCAATTGTTGAGGTTGAACCGTACCACCTTCTTGAGTATTGTTCAGGCTAATGTTGGGGACGGTACCATAATCATGAATAATCTTCTTAAGGTTAGCATAATTTCATAACTTATAAACTAATATTTTTATCATAGTTTTTTTGGCAAGATTGAAGTGCTACATATATATGGTCCACCTACTCAAAGAAAATATTTGTCTAAGCATAATAGATAAAAATAAATGCATTAGAGCAATGGATAATGAATTTATGTATGTGGGCAGCATTTGAAAGAGCTGAATGATCCAATCATGGAAGGAGTGTTGGTAGAGACAGAAAACATGTTAGCTCGTGGTAGGATGGACCTACCAGTAAGTCTATGCTTTGCAGCATCAAGAGGAGATGATTTGTTGTTACATCAATTGTTAAAACGGGGTCTGGATCCAAATGAATCTGACAACAATGGAAGGACAGCTTTGGTGGGTGTTTATTTTTTATGTTTGTTTGTTTGTTGTGTATCATCTACTTTTTTTAATCTATTGTGTGCTAATTTATTGTTCTTACAAAATCAGCATATAGCAGCATCTAAAGGAAAAGAAAATTGTGTTTTACTTCTTCTGGATTATGGGGCGAATCCCAACATTAAAGGTAAATATTTCTTGTTTTTAAACTATATATTTTAGTACAACCTTTCAATTATTTCTTCTTGATGTTATCCATTATTTTATTTCTCTGCTTTTTGAAAAGATTGATTATAAAAAACAATATTAATGATTTTGCAAGAAAAGATACACATAAAATTATTACAATTTCAACAATTATGAGAGCATTTTTTTAAGGGCATAAAATATCTTAGGACTTGACATGAACTTATCAATTTGGAAGACTCTGAAAGATGAAAACTATATTATGAGCGACAATTATTGCCAAGTCAGAATTTCGAAGTTATTATGCAAGCATTTGGATCGTTAGCTATTAGGTTATTATTATAAATATAAATAAACTATTACTTTTGGGTCGTCTGAATTAAATGTCACAATTGACTTGTGTGCAGTTATTTAGAAAATAATTAGTTGAGTTAATTTTAATAGTAAAATTAATATTGTTTACAAAAACAATTTTATTAATTGTAGTTAATAGAGTAAAATTAAATCAATAAAAATATATTAATAAAAAATAATAAACGTTATATTGATATTTTAAAATGATAATTGTTTTAATACAATAAATAAAAATGACATTTAATTTAAAATCGGAGTAAACAATAAACTTCTACCAATACTTACTTTCTAAGTCCATAATTATAAGCATTCATTCATTGAAGAAAAATATAATATAAGTTTTTACACAAATTATTAGATATATTTATTTATTTATTTTCAAATTTATTTTTATTAAAACCACTAATTTATATTAGAATGTAAAAAATTAATATTAAATATATCTATACAGAATAAATAATATAATAAGAATAACATAAATTATATATATAAATTATGCCACATGTTTTTTTTAATATTTTCTTTAAAATGAAATATAAAAAAATAGTTGAAAAATTAATATATTTAATTAAAAATTAAAATTAAATATATCAATTTTTTAATTATTATTTTTGTTTAAAAGAAGTACGGAGGGAGTATTTATTCCTCACCCTTGCCATAAGCTTACGTGCTTTACCGTTTATTTTCTGAGGTAACTTATTTTTTCCGCATTAGAAAGTCAACAAAGGTATCTTACTATTTATTGAACATTAAACTAATCATATTGAATCGATTAGAAGGTAAAGGTATAAATTTTAAAAATATAGACTTCTGTTTCTGTACAGTCATGTGCTTTTCGTATTCCTTAGCAAGACACGTCCAATTTAATGAAAAAAATATATTTGTTAGTATAATATTAGAAAACTATACATTTTATATTATCTTTGTATTTGTGCAAAGTCTACTACTTCCAATTATTATAACTATAGGTCTCTGGTAGTCAACGGCCAACTAGTTGTAAATAAAATGTTATACTAACAAGATATGGCCATATGGTTACCTAATCCAGACTTATCCATGTCTCTTTTTATACATAAAATTTTATTTATTTTGGGGATGGTCGTGTCTACAATTCTACATGGTATTAATAATTTCACAAAATATTGTATACAGTATACAACTAATATTCATTACCAATCTCATCCAAACTGCACAGCCCATTCCACACTGATGTTTGACTTTGAAAAAAAAAAACTATTTATCCAACAAAAAAACTATATATAAATGGAAAAATTTGAACCCCAAGTCTTTAGACTTTAAAATTGAGCACTTTCACTTTGACATGTGTGCTGCCCGACAATTTAACTAATTTTATTAAGTTGTCTACTTATGCTATACAATTTTTTGTTTGGAGGTCTAATTCCTTTATTAAAATGATTTAAAGAAAATTGAGTCAGCTTAAGCCGTCTTATGCTTGGGTCAACTTCGATAATACAACCTCATGTCCTGTATATAAAGAAAAATTGAGTCAATAAAAATTGATATATTTAATTTAAATTTTGAAGAAACACGTTAAGTTTTATTGACAAATTTTCTCTTATATATAAGATCGAAGATAATATCTACATTTCTTATCATGAAGCCATTACCATGTATTGAATGCTTAAATTACAATGAACAACTTTTACGGAATTTGCTCTAAAGACTAATTTGATATTATAAATTTACTTGCAGATTCAGATGGAAATGTAGCACTGTGGGAAGCTATACTTGGTGGACATGAATTAGTGGGCAAAGTTTTGATAGAAAATGGTGCTACCTTACAAAACGGTGATGTTGGTCAATACGCATGCACTGCTGCTGAACAAAACAATCTCAATTTGCTAAAAGACATTAGGCGTCACGGAGGAGACATCACACTCCCAAACAGCGTCGGAACTACAGCATTACATGTTGCTGTCTCCGAAGACAACATTGATATCGTCAAATATCTCTTAGATCAAGGTGCTAACATTGACAAACCAGATAAACATGGTTGGACTCCCAGAGATTTAGCTGATCAACAAGGACATACAGAAATCAAAGCCACTTTTGAAGCCAAAGGAGAACCTAAGGCTCAATCTTTTGTTGCTATGCCTATTCCTGAGAGTCAGGGTAGTAATGTGAGGTACCTTGGTAGATTTACTAGCGAGCCAACAATTCCTACATTACAACAAGATGGATCATTTAATGGAAATGACAGATCTTGGATTGAAAATCGCCCAAGGCGTAGGACTAATAACTATCATAACTCGCTTTTTGGGATAATGTCGGCTGCACACAAAGGAGAAAATGATCAATTTTTTCCTGTTAATACTAACATGAATAATAGCAATGCAAGGAATGGTGGTGTGAAGAGTATTGTGCGTCAAACTAGAGTTACAATTAGTTGTCCTGAAAAAGGTGAGCTTGCTGGGAAGCTTGTATTGTTGCCTGAGAGTTTTAAAGAGTTGCTTGAGATTGGAGCTAACAAATTTGGTATTGTTGTGGCTAAGGTTGTGTGCAAATATGGTGGAGCTGAAATTGATAATATAGAGGTTATTAGAGATGGTGATCATCTTGTTTTTGTTGGTGCTGGTGGGGTGTTAGATTCCAATTGTCCAACACCCTCCAAGGGTGTCATTCCATAGCGTGCCTTTTTTTTTTGGTTTAGTAATATCGACGTTTCATCTAGTCATGTTTGAGGCACTGTTCTAACACCATATAATATATTTTTTTATAACAACTATATTTTTTTCCTGGTCTTTTATGCTCTTCAACTGTAAATCTTCTACCGGTTCCTTTTGTTGGAATGTAAAATGAAAATGAAGGTTGGTCATCCACCTTTTGTGTTTACCTACGTCCAAATACACTATCTGAAGTTAAAATCCAGTAACAAGTCGGAAAATTGAGTAAATATGAAGATTGGATGAACAATCACCAATGAAAACATGTTTAAGGAATAGAAATAGACCGAGGCAAAATGAACTTGAATCATTTGTCAGCCCTCTATTTAATATCAATTTCTCTGTATCGTCTCCTCACTTTAACCCATTCCTTTCTCTCTTCTCACCTTTGTTTATTTTGCTACCTCTTTGTAGCAGAAGATCCAATAAAGTCTTAATATGATACACTTTGGTTTCATGTCAGTTCATTCAGTTCCTTGGTTTGGTGTGGTCACAACAAAATTCAAAGAAATATCCGACTGTGTTTTGTTTTAAAAAAAAACAGAATCAGACTGTGTTTACTTCTGAACTCCCATCCTGAAGTAAACCTTGTACAAGTTCTAATCATGATACCAGCAAAAGAACATTTTATTATTTACTGTGAAAAGTGAAAACGTTGTATCCGATTAGCAAAAACAAAAGATATATTTCAGAATCCAAAATAAGACATGAGAAAAACCTACCTACGAGATGAAGATTGCTGCAGACAACAAAGGGAGCTGTGCTCTGAAGTGCTACTTGACCTATTTAAGTATGTAGGATTTTTAGAAAGACTAAACTCAGCATTCAAGTTAAATGTTGTCTTTGCCAACTTTCTAGACCAAAAATATCCAAATATCCCTATTTTACTTTCTCATATCACTCTTTTTTTGTAAGTATTCACATCATTAATATATCATTTATACCACAACACTTTCTATTGCAAACTAATAAACAGGTTTCCTATATCATTTATTTCTTTATACGTTCTATACAAACTTAAATTTCTTCCACAACTCTTTCTGTTGCAAACTAATAAACATGTTTCCTAATACTTTCTTTCAGAAACCAATGAATTGGTAGAGATCCATTTTATAATTCCCTTGTCAGCCCAACATGACAATGGCAATGAATAAATAAAGACAAGTACTCTAATTCCCTTGTCAGCCCAACATGACAATGGCAATGAATAAATAAAGACAAGTACAGTGCATGGACAAATAATTGCTTATATTTTCCTCATTTTTCCCAACAAACAGATTTGGAGTATACAGAATCTGGTAAGATCCCAGATTATATATATAAAAAAACGATGATATAAACCATTTCCAAGCTCTGGCAAACAAGGTTGCCAAGCATAAAAGATTGAAACCTTCAAATAAAGCAACAACTTGATATATCAATAATTAAAAAACAGATTTTTACATATTTGTTCCGTGAATCATAGAAGCTTAAGCATTTTCAGACGACTTTCATGTGCTGGGTCTAACTTTGGTGGGAAATAACAGCCCTGAAGATCCTCTACTATGTATTCCTGTAAAAATTTATAACGATTTAAGTACAATAACTGTGTGCCAGATTCAAATAAATAGAGTATCAAATGATATTGGAAACATGAAAATCATTTCAGGTGACAGATTTCATTTAGCAGATGATAAAACAGCATTGACATTCAACTAAGCATTGCAATCTTACCTTTGTAAGCTCCCTCTTGGTGAGGATATGGTAATGCCTCTGCCAAATTCTTTGAATTGCCATGGTTGATGCAAGAAAACCATAAGCTACACCAAGAATTGCAAAGATGACAACAAAAACAACCACAAGGGCAAAGCATGCCTCCATTGATGCAGGAAAGCAATCCAAGATGCCCCATCCGTAGCAACAGTTTTGACAACCAGCCATTCTGGGGTCATTGCTATTGAGGGAGGAGCAATGCAGTATGAGACCAAAAAATCCAATAAGTACAAAGAAGGCCACCACTCCTGGAACAAGGATAAAAACTATGTGAGAGAGAGAGAGAGAGGGAGAAGAAGAAGAGTGAGGAAAAGCTGTAGCTTTTCAAAAAGTTATCACATTACGGATAATTAACTCAACATGAAAATAGATCCGATGCATTAAAGATGAAATAGATATGTTTTTCATGGTAAACTGTTTAAGAACCATAAAAAAAAATGAAAGAACTCATGTTACAAATAACTTTTCATTATATCACGTTTATTTTATTTTTTTCCCTTCCCAAAAGCAATAAAACTTGAATTTTCTCATTTTACTACTGTTTTGTTTTATTCAAATCAAATTTAGGTGTCTGCTAATGTCTCTTTTGTCTCCAACATAACTACAGATAGACAACATTCTCTTTGTAATATTTCTTTGGGAATCACATAAAACATGAAGGACAAGGCAAATATCAAAGCAGATTACAAGTATCTCGGATGGTATGGAGAAATATAGTCCCCTAATTTCATGCAAAAAACAAGGACACCGCATAAGAGTTTCAGCCAATGGTTAAAGCAAACAACTCCAGTAGCCATACGCTAGCTTACCAATACAATAATAAAATGGTATAGGATGCTTTGACAGTATCCTATCCCAACCATCATCAAATGAGTTCCTGAAGTTCCCATCTTTGTCCATGATGTACGCAAAGCCACCAATAGCAGCAATCACCTGGCAAATAAATAGAAAATCATGAATGAGGCGCTTCGGTGTAAACACCCACCTCCCAAAACATGTAGCACAAGTAAACTTGAACAGCGGACAATATGACAACATAAGTCAAAACAACAAGACAGGTCAACCCATAATCAATTTATGTGAAGAACAGAACTAGAAGCACCATTAAAATAATTCCTTTGAGAGGCCTAAAATTACCAATAGTACTGTGGCAAGTAACTGGTGGTCATCTTATTAGATGTGCCCTAATAAAACTGAAATTCTTCATCTTATGTCCATTGATGTCTCCTTACCAAACTGCCACCAGCACAATCACAGCTTCTATATCTAACTGTTCCTAGGTTCACGCAATACAGACATTCTGTTTTCAATAACTACTGTTTCGAATGTTGACATAAAAGTTTAGTTTAGCAATCGCACAAAACAAGAACCATCTTGTTTCTGAAAATGAGCTCTTATAGCAAGTACCTTTTCACCATGATAATGATGTAGGATTGAAAGAAGTGATAATATAACATGTAGGATCGAATTGATAATAACAAATAACACCCCCTTTAGGATGTGGCTTAAAAAAAAAGATTGAATTGAAACAAAAATAATAGAAGCAACGAAAACTTACTCATTCAATATGAAAGGATATAATGTTAACAATACTCACAGTTTGTACAGCCAGAAAAACAAGGAAAACATCCCTTGCCACAAAAAGCCTGAACTTTATTTTACGCCAAGAGTTGTCCTCAAACATTTCAACTCGAAGATGAAATTGGGCTTTGCAGGTGGAGCAATGTGAAAAGGCAAATCCTTCCTATGAATTACAGAACAAAAGGTTCATGTAAATTTGATTTGATATGAACCAATTAAGACTAGCAGTTAAAATTACTCATCAAGACCAGAATAAAAAATATATACCTTTACTGAGCGCCAGTGATCAAGACAAGAACGATGAACAAACTGTTGGGTTCCTTTGCACATGCACGGAGATATCAATTCATCCTCTGTTAAACCATACAAAATATAAGTTTAGGGAAACAAGTGTTAACCATGAAATAACAGCTAAAATTCACAAGTTAAAGAATTCCAAAAAAAATGTCACAAAATTGAAAACGAATAATCACCAAAATCAGAATCGGTTTCGAGACAAATTCGACAACAAGGGAGTAAACCAGCCTCAACATCTTCCTGATCCTTAATCTCAGTAGAACTTCCAGGGGATGATTCATCTTCAACCTCATCTTGATGATCGAGTAAAGGATCAGAATCACTAGGGTTTTGCAGAATCGGTGGAGGCTGAAGCTGAACTTCTCCAATCATAATGAACACCGTTCGATCAATCAAGCTTAGAAATTGAAAACCCTAACACAAAGTCACTGAACAAACGAAAAAAAAAAAAAAAAAAACAAGGCGGGTATGATTAGAATCAGTTATTAAATGATTAAAGTCAAATTGGACGGTTGAGGGATGGAAATAAATACTGAAAATGGAAAGAGTCAATAGAATTAATTTGGAAGAAGGTATCATAAAAATGGATTAAAATAGGAAGGGTGTTGATTACTTAGGATTGTCGATGGTAACAATGAAGTGGAGGAGGGTAAATGCCTAAATGGTAGGTGTGTCCTCTATCATATCATATGTGAAAGGTTCCAAACTACTGTTTTGGATTTTTCTTGTGCTTAATTTCATTCGGTGAAATGTGAATGGAAACACGGTGGTAAGTGTACACCTACTCCTTTCTCGCCTTATCTAAAAGGGTGCAAGTCTATTCAACAACAAAAATAAAAAGTGCAAATAAATGAGATTAATTTTCATATACCTTAGAAAGAAATAAAGTCAACTATTTTATGTGATATAACCATTGTCATATAATATAAAAGAATTTTACATTCTCAATATATATCAATATATTATTTATTTTTTATAGAAGACCTAAATATATCTTTTAAAAAAAATTTTCAGTGTTAATTAATCATAACCGTTTAATTATTATTTTTTCTTCTCAATTTATAGACTCAAATGATATATGTGTCTATGAAATAAAATTGAATTTTGATTTTTTGATTGTTAAGCAGCATAAATCAAGCAATCTCATATAAATAAGAAAATAAGTGGTTCATATCTTTTTGATTGATTGTATAAATAGTGAAGATGATAACTTATTAGTATAAAGGAAGATAGAAAGGAGGAAGTTGAAAACAGGAAGGGGGCACTACTGCAACAAGAAAAATGGAGTTATATATTTATTTTTTTGGGTGCTAAATGTAATGGAACGCCCATATAAATATATCAATTGGCCCAGATTTATAAAATGATGATTTCTTATATTTTATAATAATAATTGTAAAATGTTGAATTAAACAAATTATTATTTATATTTTGGATTATTTTTAATCGACCAAACAAAATTGAGGTACTACAAAGTTACTAATGGAGTAGCAATATTTTAAGTTTGGGGTGGGGTTCAAGAGAATCAAAAAGTAGAAAACTATTGAAAGTTAGTTGTTTTATTCATTCATAAATAATAATGTGTGTTATGAAAGTTTTTGAATAAAACAACATTTCTACTATCTTGTACGTCAGTAACCGATGAATTGTCAAAGTCATGGTGTGAAAATAAAATGATAAGTATGTTTGTCTAACTCTAAGTTGTAAACCTACTATCATAAATGATCCACATTTACCTTGACTTAATTACAACCCTTAAACACCTTTAAAAGCGTGTGTGCATTTTAGATTGTGAACCTTTTTAATAAATTTTCAAGCTTATAGTAGAATGATGCATGTTACAGATTTGAGTGACGACTTCAGAATCCCTTTAAACACAAGAGAAGTTTGGTGAGTGGTGTCTAGAGAAAATTGAGTTATGAAAGGTAAATATTGGATGAATTCTTCGAATTTTCAGTTATTTGTTCGCATTTGGAAGTGATTTATGGCAATGTAATATTTTGTTGACACATTTGTTGTTTTGCCAATGAGATAAGTTAACAAACAAGTATGAACGATTGTTTGAAGTACAACTAAAACTTTTGAAAGATTCTTTATTTTAGAATAAGCAACAAATTAAGTTTGGAGTTGTGATTAGTCTTCATCAATTCTTATTTTTAAGTCTTTTATTAGTTAGTTTTAAAATAATCTTTATTTTATTCCTGTTGAATACGAAGACTATTGAGAGACATATTGAATAACCCGTGTGTTTCAACTACACAGCGGAAGTTCTTTATATAGACAAACATAATAACAGAAATACAAATAGACAGTAATACTAACGGGCCAGAATACTTACAGCCCATCTAATCTAATTATTTACATTCTAATATAATATTTTAACACTCCCCCTCAAGCTGGAGCATATAAATCAAATGCACCCAACTTGTTACACATATAACTAATTCTAGGACCTCGCAATGACTTTGTAAAAACATCTGCCAACTGATCATTGGAATTGACAAAGCTAGTGATGATGTCACCCAAATCGACCTTTTCTCTAATAAAATGACAGTCTATCTCAATATGCTTGGTCCTCTCATGAAAAATAGGATTTGAGGCAATGTGCAATGCAGCTTGATTATCACATATTAATGTCATTGTGTTGGCCTCTTCAAATTGAAGTTCTTTTAGTAACTGTTTCAACCAGATGAGTTCACATGTTACTAGTGCCATGGCCCTGTATTCTGCCTCAGCACTTGATCTTGCAACAACATTTTGTTTCTTACTCTTCCAAGATATTAAATTTCCTCCGACAAGTACACAATACCCGGAAGTGGATCGTCTATCTGTGGGTGAGTCTGCCCAATCGGCATCTGAGTAGCCAACTATCTGAGTATGTCCTCTATCTTCATAAATGAGGCCTTTTCCAGGTGCACTTTTGATGTATTTAAGAATTCGAATTACAGCATCCATATGTCCTTGGCAAGGAGAATTTAAGAACTGACTTACCACACTGACAACGAAGGAAATGTCAGGATGAGTAACCGTGAGATAGTTTAATTTCCCAACCAATCTCCTATATCTTCCTGAATCTGATAGAGGCTCCCCCTGATTAGGTAGGAGTTTGACATTTGGATCCATATGAGTATCAACTGGCTTGGCATTTAACAGACCTGTTTCTTCAAGAATATCCATAGCATATTTTCTTTGTGAAATTACAAGGCCATCCTTGGATTGGGCTACCTCAATAACCAAAAAATAACGGAGTTTACCAAGGTCTTTAGTCTGAAATTGATTTGAAAGATGTTGTTTCAACTGGAGTATTCCTTGCTGATCACTACCAGTTATAACAATGTCATCCACATAAACAATAAGATAGATGCACCCTTGGGCTGAGTGACGATAAAATACAGAGTGATCGGCTTCACTACGAATCATACCAAACTCTTGTACTACCGAGCTGAATCTGCCAAACCAAGCTCTAGGAGACTGTTTAAGACCATAAAGAGTCCTGTGCAGCCGACAAACCATGGTGGAAGACTCCCCCTGAGCAACAAACCCTGGTGGTTGCTCCATATAAACTTCCTCTTCAAGGCTCCCCGACAAATTATGAAGATTTCCTTCGATGGGTTCAGAGTCATCCGAACTCTAGTTCTCCTACTTCGGTTGCACATACTGGTAACTCATCTGTTTACCTCTCTCACTCATCTTCTCTTGGCCCTAGGGTTCTTGATTCTGGTGCGTCTGATCATGTCACTGGTAATAAAGGTCTCTTTTCTTCACTCTCTACATCTGGTTTTTTACCTACTATAACTTCTGCCAATGGCACTCAAACCCGCTCTCAAGGAGTTGGCACTGTCCAAATTCTCCCTTCCATTTCAATTACATCTGTTCTCTATGTACCTGGATGCCCTTTTAATTTACTTTCAGTTAGTCGATTGACTCGGTCCCATGACTGTATTATTACTTTCACTAATGATAATGTTACCTTGCAGGACCGGAGTTCGGGACGGACGATTGGCGTCGGATGTGAGTCTCAAGGCCTCTATTACCTTTCTACATCTTCCAAGACGTGCTCTGCAACAGAGTCCCCTCATACTATCCATGCTCAGCTAGGACACCCAAGTCTTACCAAACTGCAAAAACTGGTGCCTAGTTTGTCTAAGTTGTCTACTTTACATTGTGAGTCCTGTCAGTTAGGGAAACACACCCGTAGGGGGAGTCTTGTGGAGATGGTGTAGTCTGAACAGTGGCAGAAGGATCAAGCTGAGTTGCATTTATCGAAGGCGGAGGCTTACCATGCAACTTCCAACAGCGATCAATAGTGTGTCCAAGCCGGTGACAATGCTCACATTTGGGACGCGGCTTAGAGTTGGATGGTCCTCCACGAGAGCGATTCTGATTATGTCCCTGAGATGCAAGGGCAGCAGTGTCACCCGGAGCTGAAGTAATAAAATGCTCAATTGGATGCTTTGCTGGTTCTCGAAGGAGGATCGCTGAGGTAGTAGACATATCCGGAACAGTAACAGACCCCAGAGTTTGATCACGAGTTGCAGAGTACTCATGGGGTAGGCCATAGAGTGCAAGGAGCATGAAGAAGGTGTTGCGTTGTTCCAATTCTTTCTTCCGTTCAACTGGATTACTTGCAGCAGGAGGGAGAAGCTCATTAAAATCATGAAGTGCACTATGAACGGTGCCTAGATATGAAGAAATAGAGCCATCTATTGTCTTCGGAGTAATGATATTCAGCAAGCGGTGACAAACTCCATAGATACGTTGAGTGTCGTTAGTATAGATAGCCTTTGCTTGGCTCCAAACTGATTCACACGTGAGATGTGGACGGAAAATCAGTTTAACATCGGGATGAAGTGTAGACTTAATTACACTACACAATTGAGCATCTATCTGTTTCCATTTGGATGTTTCAGTCACAACCACCTTTTCAGGATTTTGAGTGAGATGGTCCTCGTAACCTTGACCAAGCATCCATAGTTTGATGTCGGCATCCCAACTATCATAATTTGATCCATTCAATTTTTCAACAGAGAGAGGAGAAGTGATGTAGTTGGTGAAGATGCTCTTTGTTTCAGACTGAGACGTCATGGTCAGTAAAGAGTGCCAGAAAACGCGTTGGAATCGGGAAAACAGGGGCTGTTTGAACTGGAACTCGTATATCCGTAACTCGAAACTCAAAACTGAGGGCAGATATGGAAGCAGGAGGCCGAGGCGAGTGCCACGGAAGAAGTTGCGCCGTGAACGGTTGCCGGACGCGCCGTCACGCGTGGTGGCTGCTGGCGGCGCGTGGATCTCACACGCGTGAGGGCTGGTGGCGCGTGGAGGCGTTTCTGGTGGCGCGTCTAAAGGGGTAGGCCGATCTGGGGTGTGCGACACTGCTGGCGTGGTCGTTCGTCGAAAAAAATCGTCGGAGACAGCAACAACAGTGACGACAGTGGCGGCGGTGCGTGGACGGATGGATAACAAATTTTGGAATCAGTGTATCAAAGGCAGGGAGGAGGAAACCGGAGTTGAGAACACGGTTTGCCGGAAAAAATATTCACCGGAGACAGTGGGTCCACCGGGTAGTTGACAATCAGGGTTGTCTCTCAACAGGCTCTAGATACCATGTTGAATACGAAGACTATTGAGAGACATATTGAATAACCCGTGTGTTTCAACTACACAGCGGAAGTTCTTTATATAGACAAACATAATAAAAGGAATACAAATAGACAGTAATACTAACGGACCAGAATACTTACAGCCCATTTAATCTAATTATTTACATTCTAATATAATATTTTAACAATTCCAAACAATTTTTAGAGTCACTATTTAAATAAAGAAAGGAAATTTTGATTTTCTTGATTCATTTTGGGCATTTTGTTTCTAATCCTTACTAATCAGACAAATTATTGTAGTGTACCTTTTCTTTTTTGTTTTTATTTTATAGTTTATTTATTTAAAGTATAGCACACTTAAGAAGACATCGAAGATTTCTAATAAAATTAGAAAGCTCTTCGAATTCAAAAATACATTTTATTGAAGTCTTTAACGCAATAGAAATGTTTTAGGGCGCAATGCGCCATTCCTTGCGTATCAGTTCATTTCCTAACATTACTTTTTGTTAAGACTAGAAAATTAAATCAATCATTAAATTGGTCGGGCTTTTTAGATATTATTAGGAAGATAAGGGAGACATAGTTAAGTGAGAGAGGTGTTTATTCTTTTACTTAATTTTTCAAATTCATTTGGTTAAACTATTTAATGAAGAAATTATTTATAAGTTTTGATAGTACTAACAACTTATGAGATCTTGTGTGTAAGTTATTTTAAAAATCCTCCTTAAAGCCAACTTAATCAATTTTGTGTATTTCGAAGTCCACAAGTGATCTAATTGTTCAATTATCATTAAAACAATCACACCTTGTTTGCCTTTGTTTGGTTTACTTTTACTTTGTCAAATGAAATTCTTTTAAAACATAACATTTTTGCATCAAATGAAAAATAAAATAAAATTTGAGACTCTTAATTTGAGTGTAGATTTGGATGAAGATGCACCATTAAGAATATAATGTTTGGTGGACATAATCAGCGATACAAGTGTTGTAATATAGGAAAATATGTTTGTATTATAGCAGAGGTAAACAATCTTCAATTATCGAAGGATGTAGAGATTATGGAAGAGGTGTGACATTCACTAATACAACAAATAAATTACAACATTACATGTTGCTAAATCTAAAGAAACAACTATTATTTAAGCCCAAGAGACTTAGCAAATTAATTCAGTCGTCCAGAGATCAAGATCATTTTTTAGTCATGATAATATTATATTGTTCTCTGCAAGGAACATTTCGAGGTTTATGAATTATAGGATATTAATAGTGTAAATATTATTAGTAGATAGTTTGATACATTAGAATACAATAATTTATTTATGTCTATTTTTTTCTTCTTGAATTTCTATACTTTATTTGTTTTTATTTTACTATACCTTATATTTGCTTTTATTCAACAAATAATTTTAATCTCTCCTATTCAAACAAAATCATTGCTTTTAAGAAGGGAATGTCCTACATAGAGTTGGCTAACCATGATTGTTCTGTTTAGTGGGTTTATATACACCGTTGAATGTCTCATAAGTTATAATCATTATGTGTTTTGGATTCTATTTTGTTGTTCTAGAAAATGGTCTTCTCACTTTATTTTTTCAAAGTTAGCAATTGTATGTTTTGACTATAATTAGTTCGTATGTTGAGTTAATTAGATTCATAAGAAACGCCAATGAAGAGTATTGGAGTATCTTTCCATAAATTTTGGTTCACTTGAAATTGAAGTTGTGACTTGTGAGAAGGGCTTATTATTGGGTAGAAATTTTTTTATTGACTAGAGTAAACAAAAATTGAAAAGTTATTTTTCCAACTAAAACAGTTAATTAAATGAAAATAACGTCTTTATATTGCATGAAATTATAACATGACAGTTAGTTTCAATCTTGATGATTAGATATGTTAAAATAACAACCAAAACAAAAGATGATAGTATTTTAGTTTTTTCACTTTTTTTATTTTATATATTTATTTATTTTACTTTTGAACGAATCAAAATTAATTTTAGAGATGTAAAATTAGTTTTGATATATTAAATATAAATATAATTAATTATCTTAAACTCTAGTTCAATTGTGTAAATTAATTCTGATAGAATTTATATTTTTTTAAGATAAAAAAAATATATATAATTGATTAGTTTTAAGATATTATTACTTATTTTGTGTATATTTTGAAAATATATATCATAAGGTACGAAAAGTTGTGTTATTGACGTAATTAGGATTAAGCCTATGTTTAAAAATAACAATTTTCATGATAAAATTTACGTTTAATAAAAAAGTTACACTGTAGTATCCCAATCATCGTACATTTGCATCCCTTACCACCACGTTACCAAACATACCTATAAGTGATCATATCTTGTGTAATGTGTTATTCTTCTTTTATAGTGGTTGGTTGATGATCACTTTATCTGTCATTTTCCATCTAGAATCACTCTCTAAAATATCTTATCTATGACTTATGGAACATACTCTCTCTGCCAATATGTTGTCGGTCTCCATAATACCTAGTTGGCATGGCAAACAATAACTTTTGACGCCTAAAATTAACTCTTAATTAAGTGGGACCTAAATTTGTAAATATATTTAAATTAAAGAAAATGAGAATTCACTGTAAAAAAAATCAATTTTTTTTACTAGGAAAAATTAAAAATATAATTAAATTTATCTAGTTTAAAATAGAAAATTTTTGTGGTTAGATTTTTTTTAAAATTACACAAAGTCTAAATTAGAAAGATAAAAGATAAAATTATATATTTTATAAAAGTGGATTTATAAATTATGTTAAACCACATTCACAGATTGGGCTTTATTTTATTTGTATGTAACAAAAAAAAGGATTTATGGTACATATGCAAGTGACTTATATCTTAAATATATACCGATTTTAAAATTGTTTGAATATTTTAATTTATTTATTCTAATAACATAATTATTTTTACACTGGTTAGTTATAATTATTAGATCGTTAAAATTATCTTGCTTTATCTATATTTACTTTCAAATCATAAATACTGGTTGTTATGATTTGTCGACTTACCGTAAATACTATTTTCAGATTCTTATTTTTTTTCACGTAAAATAAAAAATTAGCACATATATAATATCCAAGCAAAACATAATAATGCATGTCATATATAACGACCCGAGTGTAAAGTAAACTTTTGTCAAAAACAAAATATATATGCAAAGTAAATTAAACTCGCTGGTGACTTAGTGTTGGTAAGACCTTTTATTATGTTTGACCAACCCCCTTGCTTTAGGAGCATCACCCCTTGGACCGGGCAACTAATAGGTACGAAGCCTCATTGTAGGAAAGTTTGATGTTTTTTTTTTATGCTTTTTATTGATTTATTTATAAAGTTAAATTGTAATATAAAAACAACTATATTCTTAAAATAAAGAATAAATCATAAACATATTTGAAACAGAAATATAAATTATATATCTTAATAATATTTTATTCAAAATCTTAAATATATTTAAATTTAAATCTAAATAAAATCTTCTAAAAATATTTAAATATATTATTCTCATTAAAATTTTCATACACTAGAGCTAGCAGCTAACTATATGTGTGTGTATTTCCAACTAAAAGTTTCATAAAATGTCCATAGAAAAGTCTAGTTACACTAGACAACATAATTTACCTTGCAATATGTTAACATGACAGAGTCAATTTATCCATGTAGCAAAAGCATATCATTATCCTTTTTCCTGTTTATATAATGAATATCATGATTCATCTGCAGTGCACACTACACTGGAACACTAGAAATATTTAATATAATGTTTTGGTTTGCTTCACATGTCACTTCACTTATGCCTTGGAATTGCACAAAGAGGGAGACCGTTGTTTAAGTGAAGGGTAAACATAACTTTATAAGTCACATTTTGTGTTCCATTTTTCAATTTAAATCTAAAGAAATAAAGAAGAGTCATTGCTACTATTTTCATTTGTCTGAATGCAAAGTCCTTCCCCAAACACATACGAGGTCCAGCCTGCAATGACACACAAAAAGTTAAATACCATAATTGTAAATAAAAAAATGTTTTTACGTTGCAAGTAAATTTAAAATAAAACAATTATGGTTTGAATTACATGGAATGCTACGAATTTGAAAGGTGATTCTGGTTGAAAAATTCCATTGTTAAGCCATCTTTCAGGACGAAATTCTTCGGCATCATCACCCCAAATAGAAGTCATTCGACCCATAGCGTAGGACAAGTAGTTAACTCCATCACCCTTTTCAAGTTTGTGACCGTCAGGAAGAACATCAGAGGCCTCCGTTGTTCTTCCATCCTTGCAAAAATAGTATCATAACAAAGACATAAGAATATCATCAAAATCTAATAGGTCATATTGTTTGTGCATGTGTATCTTAAGATGGAAATATTTAGATTATAATGACATGAAAGGAAAGCCTTAGAAAACAAATTTCTTGAAAACTAAAATACATTGATAAGTTCTAGATTTGCAAGTTAATTATAGTTGAAGAGTTCAAGTAATGTCCTCTCCGATACACTCTTTTTTTATTTGTTAAACTTTAAATGTATCTTACTATTTTAAAAATGAATCTCTAATGAATTTCAACCGATAGATGAATTTATATTGGAACAAATATATTAGAGAGAGTATTTCTAGTCATCTCTACTAACAAATAAGATTTTTTCATATATATATGTAAGAAGTGCACTATTGTATCAATATTTGCCGGATCCAATAAAACATATTATTTCCTCCCGATTGATAATGCAGATCCCTATTGAAATAGATGCTCACATTTAATGTTTAATAACTCCTATGTTTTAAATATGAGAAGTTACGTGGATTCACAAGAAGTGTATCTATACAAAATGAGATTGTTATAACAATTTAATCTAATATTAGATAAATGGTTACTATTAAAATATAATAACCAATTTTGATAGTTATGATTAGCTTTTCTCACACTCTAATTTAGTAGCCTTATATTTCTAACAGGTGACCAAACTTGGATGACCATGTTATGAGCATAAACTTAAAGGGAGAGTCCAACTGAAACTAGTACCTATCAAGTGGTAGAATATATTGACTTATAAGTCAAATTTTTTAAGTGAGACTCCCTAATGTGATATTTTTAATAATGAAGTACTATTCATTCTTAACAATGAGTTACCATTCGATAGTCAATGTTCTCGATAACTTTCACTTCACTCAAATTTATTTGAAAAGAACCTTTATTCTCTAAAAATATTTTGTTTGTAGTTCTTTTCTAGAAGTCAACTCTCTCAATGTTAAGAGCATAAATTCATAGAGATAATACTTTCCTAAAAATTAGCCAATTAGGTAGGAAAATATTTGATTTATTAGCTTTTAATTTTTAAGTGAGACTCTAAAATGCAATACTCCTACCAGATAACATATATCTATTGCCCAAAGATAAAATCAAATCATAAGCAGAAACTGAATTAGTAGCATGTGACATAATAACACCCCAATATAGAAAAATTCTATCAAACAAGGAAAATAATTCAAGATGGTTTTGAGAAAAGTCATAGAAAGTACCACAGGGACTACTGGATACAATCTCAATGTCTCTGAGAGTGTTGCATGAAGATAATGCATTTTATCAAGGACGACATCTGTTAAATTGGTAACAAACTCATCAATGTTGTGTTCACTTGTATGGCTACATGTGACATCTTTTACTTCTTGCACAATCTTATCCTCTACAAGAGGGTTCTTGCATAGCATGTAGAAGAACCATGAAAGAGTGTTTGCAGTTGTGTCTTTTCCAGCTATCATAAAGCTAAGAATTATATCCCTCAAATATTTATCAGTCATATTTATTTGGCCCTTCTTGCTCTCCATCAAAAATCTTGATAGTATGTCTTCTTTAACATTCTGAAAAACAAAGCAATCGTTTTTATCCTTAATTAATCTAGAAAGTGTTAAAGTAGAGTAATAATTTGAGAGTGATTTACGTATAGTACAATGATAAAAACAATTAAAAACCTAAATTGACACTATTTTTAAGATAATTATTTTTTGCAAATATGATAATTATTTTAGTATGCGAAATAATGTTTTCAGAATGAAAAATAAACAAAACTAAAGAGAAACATAAGAATTTGATTAACTCACTGAATCTTGCTGAACTTCCAAATCCAATTGTGCCTTTTTGGTCTTTATTACACCATTGACAAAATCATCAATCAATTTCACATTGTGCTTAAGTTTAGCCTCACCACCAATGTTAAGAAATCTCTTAAGGCTCCAAATTGGATCAACATAGCGCCAATAAGTTAAAGCATTTGATTCATCAAAGGCCTTCATGAATTCAGTCCCCTCTTTGCTTGATCCCTCTAAGCAATTCAATTCTGTTCCAAATCCAACTTTGAATATGGAGTCCAAAGCACTTCTCATTAGCAAGTCCTAAGAAAATAAGAAAGTTGATATACATCATGCTTTGAATTGTAAGATATAATATGATATAATGTTAACAACTCAAGAGAAAAATTGTTAAAGTAACTCCTATGCTACATATTGTAATGTCGGCATACTTGCTTAACTTTTCTTCCTTATTTCATTGAACTGTATAAAGTAAGCAATTCACCTCAAGTGATTAACAAGTTTCAATAATAAAAAAATTGATCGAGAGTACAAAAGTTCAAGCTATTACTGAAACAATTCTTGATTAGATTTTACTTATCTTTCAATCAAAATCTAGTTTACAAAGTTCGTTTCTTTTAACAACTAGAGAGTTAAAATAAAATAAAAAAACTAACCCATATAATGCTAAGCTTAATTAAGTTGACGATACATTCAAATAAAATAAATAATAATTAAATTAATGATGAAATATGTTTTTGGACATCTTTTGTATAGATTAAAATTTACAAGCAGAAATCTCTATATCATGGACTAAAAAGACTTAAAATTAAAGCTTCCTCAACAAAAATTCAAATATTTTTTAGGAAAGTATAATAACTACTCACTTGCATATCAAAAACAAGACCCTCATGAGAAAATTCTGAAATAACTCTAACCAATTTGGCAGCATTCTTTCTAAACACAGAGCAACTAAAGTCTCTAAGAACTCTTGTGGAGAATTCATAGCTAGCAACCTTCCTTTGCTGCTTCCACTTATCACCATCAACAACAAAAATCCCCTCACCAAAAAGATCAGTCATAACATCTTTGTTATACTTACCTTTGGAATATTTATCAAAATTGGTTTTCAATATATGTTCAATATTTCTCACATCTATGGTGTACAATTCACTATGATTTGCAGCAAGAAGCCTATAAGTTGGATGAGTTTTTGCCATTTGAGCATGGTAATCATGGAGTTTCTTGAAGTAGAAAAGTTGGTTAAACACTGTGCCTTTCACAGGTGCATATTTTGGGTCACCTATGGATTTTCCCTTGAAGATGATTATCAAAATGAAACATATGGCTAGGAAAATAGCAAGAAAAGAGAAGGATATGAAAGTCAACATGGTGTGCAAAACTTCCATTTTTTGTTCTGTGTTTTTTTAGAGGCTATGAATTTTGATCATAGAAAAGTGGCTTGTAAGTTATATCCAACAAAATTTTGGACCATCCATGCTCTAGACAAAATGACACCTAATAGATATTGTTAAGGTACTTTTCAACAGGCCGTGATATATAATATATAATAATTAAATTTATGATGTAATTCAATAATTTTTAAAATTAGTTTTCTTTTATTTATCAATTTAAAATTAATTCAATAATTAATTGAATTAGTCACAAAATCCTAATTCACTTTGTCAAACACTCAATTGCACATGTGTATGTGAACATGTGACTCTTTCCTTTCCTTTTCCTCCCACTCAACTTCTCATCTTCGACCACCATCCCACTGTGACTCTGTGAGGATCGTAAGCTTTTCCTACACACCACCCCTGTTGGTTGAAACTTTGGTCTAGTATTTATTATTAGAGTAGCTAAATATAAAAATATATATACTTGATTAGAAATGAAAAAATATTTTTTGGAGTAGACAAGACAACCTCATTATTGTGAGAGGTAGAAACCTCTATGCGGGTTCTTATACTACTCGTAAGACCTTAGGTTTAAAAGGTTGAATTACAAACTAATATTTCATGAAAAGATAAAAACCATCAAACATAAATAATGAATAGTTTGATTGATTGTGTCAGAATTTTTTTTTTGTACAAAGAGAGGGCAAGAGTCCAACATGAAAAATAAAATAAAACTACAAAACTAGACGAATATTTTTGAATATTTTAATTTTAGAGATGTTTTCAATAATAATTCTACGAGAAAAATTAAAAATTGCAAATATATAACACCAAGATGACAACGTTCCACTAAATCTACAATTGTCTAACACTATTCCCACTAAATCTGTGTTGAAAATTATTTTTACAACTAGTATTTATAAATTTAGACTACATAAGAAACCAACAATAACATTATTATTTGTCACGATCTTCACCCACCAACATTCATCAAGGGATTAAAATAAAGAGAATATCAAATTACAGAGACATAATTAAAAATAAAAAATAATTAGAGAGACTAAAAAGAATACTATACACTAAATTTAATAAATAAAAGAATATAAATATAATAACTCCTAGTACAATTATTCCTCCTTGGACCCCTGTTTTACCTTCTGTCTCTCTCTCTCGCTCTCTCTGGGACTGGGATCTCTGCTGGCTCTGGTCTTCAAGGTACAATTTTGTGAACTGGGTTTTGTTTCACATCCAAATTAAGCTCACTCCATGCATCTATTTTCTATTGTCTTCTTCTTCTTCTTTGTTTCACTCCTATCTATCTACAATCTTTTTCCTTAATACATGTGATGTCAAAATCTTTACTTGCTTTTGTATGTAGAAAGAATAAGCATTGTAGATTTATACACAAAATGTGTTTAATAAACAAAAAGAAAAAGAACTTTGTCTTTAGTTCAGTCTGTGTATGTGTGGTTATTTTCACTTCCACATGATTTTTATGTTGAGTATTCATATTCATTGCATGCAAATTAGAGAAATCAAGCATTTTTGTTCATTATTATTTTTAATATACATTAGTAAAAAAAATTTATTGAAAAAGGAACTTTGATTTTAATGTGATTCTAACAAGACTGAACTATGCATAAAGATATTTTGTGATTAAATTCCCTTTTTTGTCACCACTCATCATGTTTTCCATTAAAGGAAATTCTCTAATAAAAGTAGATTCAACTTTTGAATAGGCCAAAATGACAGATGCAAGATCATCATCCAGGAACCTCCCTGATTTCAAGAAATCTGTTAAATTGAAGTATGTTAAGCTTGGTTATCACTATTTAATCACTCATGGAATGTACCTTTTTCTTTCCCCACTTTTGATCTTGATTGCTGCTCAACTCTCCACTTTTTCAATTCAAGACATTTATGATCTTTGGGAGCATCTACAATACAATTTGATATCTTTCATTGTTTGTTCAACTCTCCTTGTTTTTCTATCAACACTCTACTTTTTTACTCGTCCTCAACCGGTGTACCTCGTCAATTTCGCCTGTTACAAGCCTGAGGAATCACGGAAGTGCACGAAAAGGATGTTTATGGACCAGTCCCGGTTTATTGGTACTTTTACAGAGGAAAATCTCAAATTCCAGCAAAAGATTCTTGAGAGATCTGGCCTTGGGGAATCAACTTATCTTCCTGAGGCTGTCCTCAATTTTCCTCCTAACCCTTCAATGAAAGAAGCTAGAAAAGAAGCTGAGACTGTGATGTTTGGTGCTATTGATGAGCTATTCGGTAAGACTTCTGTGAAGCCTAAAGATATTGGAATTTTGATTGTAAATTGTAGCCTTTTCAACCCAACTCCGTCGCTCTCTGCGATGATTGTCAATCATTATAAGCTTCGAGGGAATATAAAGAGCTACAACCTAGGCGGGATGGGTTGCAGTGCGGGGCTGATCTCGATTGATCTTGCTAAAGATCTTCTCCAGGTCAATCCGAACTCATATGCATTGGTCATTAGCATGGAGAATATCACACTGAATTGGTATTTTGGAAACGATCGGTCGAAACTTGTTTCTAATTGTTTATTTCGTATGGGAGGAGCCGCAGTTCTTCTTTCCAACAAAAGCTCAGACAGAAGAAGATCGAAATACCGATTGGTCACTACTGTTCGCACTAACAAGGCTTCCGATGAAAAGTGCTTTAGCTGTGTGACCCAAGAAGAAGATGCCACTGGCAAGATTGGTGTTACTTTGTCGAAAGATCTTATGGCAGTTGCTGGTGATGCTTTAAAAACCAATATCACTACACTCGGGCCTCTTGTACTTCCAACATCCGAGCAGCTTCTATTCTTCACCACATTGGTTGGGAAGAAGCTTTTCAAGATGAAGATCAAACCTTATATTCCAGATTTCAAGCTAGCTTTTGAACATTTTTGCATCCACGCCGGAGGCAGAGCTGTTTTGGATGAACTGGAGAAGAACTTGCAGTTATCTCCTTGGCATATGGAGCCATCGAGGATGACGCTTTATCGTTTCGGAAACACGTCTAGCAGTTCACTTTGGTATGAAATGGCTTACACAGAAGCGAAAGGGAGGATCAGGAAGGGAGATAGAACATGGCAAATAGCATTTGGTTCTGGATTCAAGTGTAACAGTGCAGTGTGGAAGGCTCTTAGGACCATCAACCCCGCTAAGGAGAAAAGCCCTTGGATCGATGAGATTGACCAGTTTCCTGTCGATGTTCCAAAGGTATCTACCATCTAATCGACGGGATTGTAAGTAGTTGTGTATCAGCATTAGGTGTAGCTGTTGGATTGATGAAATTCTCTTTCCGAGTTAGTGTGATTGATTACTATTTTCAGAATTCAAATTTTTAGGAATTTTATTCTGCTTTCTGGTGTGTACAAGTACTAGTAGGTAGTATTTTAGGGGAAATTTTTGTTGAATCCAACTTTGTCGTGGACTGGTGTCTGAGCTTGTGATTGATTTGCTGTGAGGTGTATTTTCCAGGAAATGTATTTATTGACTGGTATGTGGATTGTGGTGGTGAAATGGATAGAATCTGAAATGCAATTCCAGAACTTAACCGTGATTTTTTATTTTTGAAATGATCTTAATCGGAATAGAACATTTCCATTCCGTTTCTTTAGCGTGTTGATGCTTAAAGTTTAATTCTGAAATCATTATGTTCTTAATAATTTATATAAGCATCTCTGCACAATTTTAAGCTGCATGAGGTGCTTTTCAGCTGCATAACAGTCTTCTACCAGTCATTTGAAATATACATAGTACTTACATTAAGATACTGCATTATTGTATGCTCTTACATTTGGTTGTATCCTTCTTTCTCAAGCAAAGAAACATTTCAGTGTTCCGCTTCCTCAGCTGTGCACTGCCTGATACTTGCGTGTTCGATGCAATCCCAACTCGAGGGAACCTGGTTCCTGTGAAGCACAAATGCAAGCAAAATAGACACTCAGAATTTTGAAATGGAGTATTGCTGTTTCTGATGGGCTTGCTGTTCTAAGCTAACATGGCAGAAACATTTTTAGAATCCCAGATCCTTTTTTTTTTTTAAATCCTTTCTTTTGGCAGGTACTACTTATCATGTTAAAAATCAGAGAGCAAGAACAACATAGAATTAAAGAAGAAGAAAAGAAGAAAATTTGGTTTTTAATTTTCAAATGAATCCTCATTTCGAAGCATATGAAAATCCTCAAGTTTTGGTTCTTTAACAGAACTTTTGATAAATATCATTAGTCGTTAAACTAAATTATTAAACTGAAGTGGTTAATAAATTTTATCTAAGGTCGAATTATTTGGAATTTGGATTATTTGGAATTACTAGAAAGGATTGGTACCAAAAATATATATAACCAATCATTAACATTACTTCATAACCAAACACTAAACTGTCGCTAATCATTAATTTATTGCAGTAAGAAAAAGACTATCAGATGAAAACCAAAAATTTTGCATTCCAAGTTAGTGTTTTAAATTCAACTTAGTTTCATCCAACGATTCAAAATGTTTAGTGTAAAAAATCTGGATGACTGTATCCATCCTTTGTTGCAGTGTAAGATATGTATTGGACCCTTCTACCATCCTGTGGAAATTACAATACTACCATCACTACCACTTTATTTTTATCGTGGTGTTGTCAGCGTATAGGACCTCCTCCATGGTTTAATTTAACTTTAAAGAATAAACATATGCTGAGAGAGGTTAACTCCCTTCAATATAAATCTTAATTATCTCAAGAAATTAGTCAAAATTAGTCTTTGCAACTGTGCTGTGCTCATGTGATTCCTTGATTTACCAAAAAAATAAAGATGTAATGATGAAATAGTAATCAAAATAATGAAGAAAAATGACACTATCCCTAGTTGAAATTAGTAATAGTACCATATTAATTAAGTAGATAAACAAAATATCAGATTTATCCACAATCAACAGCATCCTTTAACCATACAATTAGTAGAGACATAAATTTTCCATCAGGCAACTATAATAATCCATTATAATCTACTCCTTGGAAGACTTGTTGATAAGAGATTTGTGAATATGAGGAATTACACCTCCTCCAGCAATTGTTCCCTTTATCAGAGTATCCAGTTCTTCATCACCTCGGATTGCAAGTTGTAAATGTCTCGGAGTAATACGTTTAACCTTGAGATCCTTGCTAGCATTACCGGCCAGTTCCAATACTTCAGCAGTCAGATACTCCAAGATAGCAGCAGAGTAGACAGCAGCTGTTGCCCCAACTCTTCCATGAGCTGTGGTTCTTGTCTTCAAAAGCCGGTGGATTCGCCCAACTGGGAACTGCATATTACATTACATAAGAAAGAATTTCCCATAAGAATTAACACGCAACTTGCAAGTAAGTTGCCTGAGATATCAATAACTAATGTACTACTATAAAGAAAATATGCCTGCACAATTCAGCTGACATACTTAACACTATCAATAAAACACATTGACGAAGTATTAATAATAACTTTTGAAATTCAAAGATCCAACAAAATCTCATAACCTTTCATAATTTGGTTTGTTGAATTTCCATAAATAATTTCCCATCTACAAAGTCCATACTATTGTACAGGGAGGGTAAATTCTGAAAACACAAACAAAAAAAACTAAACTTTACAATTTGTGATCTACCCAACAAGATAATTGTCCTCCAAGGTGTAGCCCAGCTGTATGGGTTGGAATATTAAGGAGTATTGAAAAAGGGGCTCAGAGTTTGATTCCTATTGCTAACAAATTCACCCCCCGTCCCGCATAGGTAGCTTGGTTGGTGAGCTAAGGGACGCTGATTTAAGAAGGAGGTCTCGAGTTCAAATCCCGAAAAACTAACATAACAACTAATTTACTAACATTTGCCTATAAAAATGAAAAACAAATTCACCCTCTTCATAACCTAACAAATTAACCACTAAAATTTGACTATAAAAAAGAACTAAATAAGCTAATTCATTATACAAATTGAGCATTCCATGATTCAGTTGTTTGAATTGATAAACGCTATAATACGGAGTAAATATACCGCTATAATCATGTTACAACTTGAAGCTATTATTAATGGCAGCTATAGTTGAAACCTAATAAGGCAAGTTACACATAGGGAAAAAACAATCAGTTCATCTTATAAGTTTAGCAATGCATTCAGATGGAAAGTATTACTTTATTTTATCACAAAAATTAATAACTGCAAATGACTAACTAGCATAGCATGAAGAACAAATGTCACGGTAACAAGCTAGACATCAAATTTAAAACCTAATAGAGGGGTCATAGAAAACGGTGTCGTGAAAGTGAAAAAGGGTTAGGGTTTAGATTATGGAGGGTGAAGAGGACGATGGAAGGAATGAATAGAGAGAGAGAGAGAGAGAGAAAGAGAGATCTGACCTGAAGACCAGCACGAGAAGAACGAGAAATGGGTTTCTTCTTGTCTTTGTCCTTGTCTTTGTTGGCTGTTATCAAACCCTTTGCCCCTTTCCCCGACATCTTTTTCCCGCCAAAAACAACCTCGTCGCAAATGCACTACTGCGCTCTCCAACCAAACAAACTCAGCGAGGATCTTAATCCTCTTTTCTTGACGATTGTTATTAGTCGGAAAAATCGAAATACAGCCCCTTTTTTCCTTCTACCCTTGTTCTTTTTGTTAAATTACATGCTCTACCCCTATTTTTATATCCCTAGCTTTTCACCCACGCGTACGTTACTGTAATTTGTCACTTGCACATAACTCCTTCGTATTAGGAGGTATCTCCCCATTCACTCCCTTGCTTTCCGAAAAATTAAAGAAAAGTCTGCTTTATAAGGATTTGGAGCCCATTTCTTACATTTTTTTTGAACTTCTTTTTAAAATTAAATACTTTAAGAGTTTTTATTTGTTATAAATATATTTTTAATTTTTAAAAAAAATTATGATTAATTTTTAATATTTTTTTTTATTTTTAGTCTCTATTTAAAGTTTATAGATTAAAAGTATCAATTTTTTATAATTTTTTTTAAAATAGAGAATAAAAAAGAATTAAGATTAAAAAATTGAGAATTTTTTATTGAAACTAAAAATAAAATTTTATAAAAATTAAAAATATATTTAATATTTACTAATTTATAAGGTTAAGAGTTTGTGTTTTGATGCAATAAGGTGTCTATTTTGTGTCTAATGATAAAATGTATTTTAGTGGAATAGAAATCAAAATCTTGTTTGCATTTTTCTATAAACAAAATATTACTAATTTAAAGTCTAGGTTTGAATTCGGAAATTTCGTTTTAGATTTGCTTTGGTCTCTTGGTTAAAATTTTGTACAAATCTTTCATCAGAAAACAAAAAAAAAATGTACAAATCATGTTCTAATTTAATCAACTAATATATGAAGTTTTGACACTTTTATCTTAAATTTATGATGTTTAAAAAATTTATATTTAATTTATCACAAATTAAAAAATTTAAATTTTTATAGAGAATTATTTTTATAATATTCTAAATATATCTACGAAAAATTATTTGAAAATTTAAAATTCAAAAATAATTAAATATGTTTGATTCCAACTAAAAATAAAATTATTTGCAAGAGAATTTTGTCAAGGCTAAAAGATATAATTTCTTACACAATTAAGAAAGAAATTTTAAAATTATATAAAAATTAAAACTTCTTTAACATTAAAAAAGGTCCTAATTTGATAAATAAGTGAGAACATAATTTAGTATCCTTAATGTATTTTATATTTCTCTCACTTTTTTTTTTACTAAATTTATATTTGTTC